>JACBKR010005414.1:0-18021 GCA_014218235.1 Colocasia esculenta | reverse complement strand
AAGGTCTTTAATTAAGAAAACTGGCCTATTAACACCATTGACACCAAATATGACACATCAATAAAAATGTGCTACCTCATCATTTGTCAGTAGAAAGTTTTTTTTTTTGTAACGAGAAAATCTCGTTCGTGTGGTTTTGTGAGCTCAGAGATTGATGTTTGTGAACTCCAGAATCAAGACGTGGCAGTTCTTATTTTTCGTGTACTCGTATTACCTTTATCTTACTTGATCGAAAAAATTTTAGATTTACACAGATCGAAGATTACATGTAAATCAGGTAACCCTTCCAAGAATCGAACTCCAGACCTCTTATTTTTAAATAAGAGTTCTAGCTGATCGATCCAATCGGGGTCCTCGTTGTAAGCAGAAAGTTAGAAACATAGAGAGGGTGATGGCATGTTTTGATGGTGTATTAAAAGTTATATTAGAAACGTGTTACTAAACCATTTTTCTTTTAATTAATAGGGCATTGAAGGGCCATTTGGCCAACTACCGTGGACTGCGGCCCCAATTGAATAGGTTGGTTGTTGACTGGTCGTATAGAGTTAAGGATGCAATAAAGAATGGAAGGATAAGGGTGGTGAGTGGAAGCCACCCTCACCATCTGACATGATGCATCAATAAAGTTTGGTACGAGGAATTGTGACGCAGTTTAAGGTCTGTTTGTTTTAATGTAAAACTCTGATAAGTTTTCTAGGAAAAATTTTATTTTTTAGGTCATTTATTATCCTTGAAAAATAAAATATGTAAAATTATATCCAGATATTCCGGATTCGGCAACCGCACAAAAAAGACGGATGCCGTTTTCTAGTTGCTTGCTGCTGCGCGTACAGTGACAATTGTACGCACTGTCATTCAAGTTGAATTTTTATTTTTTTCAACTCATTAAATAGTTTTTGTCAATTTAATTATTTTTATTAGTTAATTTATTTTTTATTTTTTTATTAAAATATCTGTAGAATACTATTCATTCAAATTGTGTTTTTATTTTATTTCTTCTAATTTAAATTGTATTGTCAAAGTTATTTGTTTTCCACTATTTTTTATTAATTTTATTTTTTTTAAAATATTAAATATAAAAAACAAAGTAAAATAAAAATTTTGATGAATATTGCACTAAGGGCATGTGGCCTACTCTCATTGGAGTGGACCATAATATTTCATGCACCTCCATCCAATTCTTTAGTAAAAGTTTATATTTAATGCCGTTGACGTTTTACCTTTTTTAATATTTATTATACAAATAACCAGTGAAAATATTTACCTAACAACAAATGGACAATTGCGATTTTCATTTCCATGTAAAAACTAATCTTTGAAAAAGTTTTCTCTATGAATTTATTTTACAAACAACCAAACGGACCCTTTAGTGATGGGCATTTATTGCAAGAAAGGTTTTCAAACAATCATAAGTTGATGTGAATTGTGGCGTATACAGTTTGATGGTGAGCACGACGGTGACGTGCACGGGATATAATCTTTTTCTTTTTGACAGAAAAAAAAAAGATTCATAGCATGTCACATAAAGAGACATAAGGGACAGAGAGAGTAGGACTGTTCATTATTCGGTTCAAATCGAAAAATTGAATCGAACAGAGTGAGCCCTCGATTTGTTCGGCTTGCTATGGTAAATCCAAATAAACATAATATATATTTTATGTGTAATATTCACCAAAACACTTCATAGCGCAGTTGATTAGCATCGTTTTCTCGCGTGGAGACTGCGTGGTGGTCGTGCCCTCGAATTCCCGCCTACGATTTTTGGGTATACATTTTAATGTAAAATTTAACCAAAATTGAAACGACAATGGTGAGTTTCGAATCAGGACCGCTGGGTGAGAAGCAGGGGCCTCACCACTGGGCTATCGAAGTGGCTGCGATTAAAAGAAGATTTCTTTTTGATTTAAACCGAACCGGTTCGGTTCGAGTTGACTTTGGATTTCGGTTCAATTCGGGTTGACAAAAAATTAGGCCAACTTGGACCGAACCGACCCGTGTTCAGCCCTAACAGAGAGAGTCAAGTGGAGGGCACACACTTCATCGTCAGCTTCAAGCAATTGGCAAATAATCTCGTACAAAAAAATATCGCTAAACCCAAAGTGCCATGAAACAAGAATCAAAGGTCCTTACAAGGAGGGCAAAACCCTCGAGTATATGTGGACAGGAAAAACCAACTCGACCATCGCATAAGGCGCCATGAGAAGACACCGGTCGTCACCGACAACTTCACGACGGGAGAAGTTGCGGCCCCGAACATCTCGATCGTTAGGGATGAGCTTGACAGGTGGGAGGATGCCTCCAACGAACACACCTAGCGTTCCAGGTGATGAACTTGAGAACGCATGACGCCAACAACTGGGGAAGATGAATGGATCTAAGCATGGTCGATCACCGCATCGTATGTAACACCCCGACGCGGAATATCGGAGTGGGATTACAGTTATTAAATAGTACAGAGCGAGAAATAAATGCAAACCATTGCACAATTGGATAACACCAAATAAACTCCAATTTCATTAATGATCCATCAACAAACTATTACATCAGTGTATCAGAGCCAAACTAGGGCCATAGTACTTTATCAAAATCAAACTATACATAATGACTAACTGACTCACTAACTTATAACTATACTAACAGATTGCTACTAGATAGTACTGGTTGCAGAAAGGTCACTCTGAGCCTCCTCATCGGTCCCATCCTCGTGAGTGTGGTCATGATCTGACTCACCTGAAACACATTAAATAAATACGCAGGATGAGCGAATAACGCCCAGTAGGTCTTAATATCTCATGAACACAAGCATGCTTTAAATAGTTTAATTTTAATGGCAGACTAACTAGAGAGTAAAGTCATGTAGAGCATGTCACGATAACAATAGAACAATAGCAACTGGCATAGGGAAAATAATACAACGAGAACGACAATAGAATGGCCCTGGTACCGTTATAACATGTAATTACACAACGGTGCACTAGTAACGATCCCGCTTGCACTTGTAGAGATAGTACTTTGATTGTTATTGATTAATCTAGATAGTAAACTGGCACTGGATGCATGCCGTAACACATCTTGATCATTTTAACTCCCATGGGCACTGGCACTTTTCGGGCGCTCTTCCCAGGACCTGATCGGGCCCCATTGCACTGTCATTAGTCATTCTTTATCTTAGACAATCACACGAATGGCCAAGAGAGTACTAAGAAGAGATAAGAGAGTACTAGACGAGATAGATGAGAGTGTAGAGAGAACGTGAACAGATGAGAGAATATAGATAGTAGATGAGATAGGGACATTTTCGTAAAACAACGTAAACACACGATAGTAACGGTTGCACAACATACTATTGCGAGCCGACAAACTGGTAGAAATCACCGCCGCCCACCAGCCGTGCTGTGTACACAGACTAGATGATCCGGCGTGATCAAAAGATAAGGAAAGAACACACTAAGGCCATGGATCGTACTGATCCCTAAAAATGTATCGGGTTTTAGGGTACAACCAGCTCGTTGACTAAGGACGTGCGCCAAAGCAAGAAGACTTACGGAAGCCTTGACAAGGAGTCCCTGGCCCAGTCGAGAGTATTCCCGATGGAGAGGTGGTCGAAGTTAAGGTGTATAGAAAATAGGTCTGCCGTGCCTCGAGTGCTCAAAGGCCGAGGGAAGCGGTAACGGTGTACGAATCACGCGTTTAAAACATAGACAAGTCCATTAAATAAGTAGGATATTAAGTAAATAGTTAACTCAATACCAGATATATTATTGAGTAATTTAACAAGGTTTTCGGCAATCATTCATGTATAGTGTGTGCATATGTAAGATAATCACGAGAGCAAGATTGATTGTGCACACATCTTTTATTTGATAAAAACATGTGAATATTACTCAAAATTCATTACAGTCGTACTGTCTTACAGTGCATGATTTGGGTTTAGCAGGGATTAAATGGAGCAATTAGCAGGTTATACAAGCAAATCAGGGTTTGGGCTGTTCCGTAAGGTCGTGACATAGGTAAGGTCGCGTTCAGGTCACGAATAGAGGCGGTCGCGATCAGGAGGTCGCGACCAGAGGCGGGTCGCGATCAGGTCAGGTCGCGACATAGAGGCGGGTCGCGATCAGGTCAGGTCGCGACACAGAGTCGGTCGCGATCAGGTAGGTCGCGACAGGGTTTCGCGTCGTATGCGTGTCGCGGTGCGGTGTCCGGCCGCGTTCTGCTGAACCGGGCGCTGGGGTGAACCAGGGGCAGGTCGCGACCAGTCGACCTGTCACGATCAGATCGCGACGGGTCCTGGTGTCACGACCCTCTGAGATCACAGTGTATCGCGCCGTCGCGTCGTCAGGAGGTGGCCCGAGCTCAGAAAAGAGGGATTTGCCCTTTTTCCAGGTGGGTCTGCCTGACACATAGCTATTCAAAATTCGATAATAAATCATATGGAGGTCCAAAAAACATGAAACCAGTTTTAAACGAAAGTAGACATATAGGTCTATCAACATGCACGATTAATTGAAAATATACATGGTTAGATAGTTTGTGATCCAGTTACATTTCGATGACCTAAACAGGCGCAGTCAAGGTTAAACGAATTAATTAAAGATGGATACACGATGAAATTTAGGCAACCAGGGGCGTTTGAAAGCTAACATGAAGTAGTATATATGAGAATTTTCTCATGGCATGAAGTCAAGTATAGATGAGGTTCACAAGAAAACATGAAGGGTCAGGTGCATGGATCTGACAGGGATTCAAAGAATTAATTCTCCCTCACGGGAGATCGAAATTAGAGCGAAACTAAAGGGCTTTTGCTCGGGATCATGAACTCTTCCTAGGATAATTTTTACACGAATTTAGCTTGAGAGATTGCCTACCTTTGCTTGCAGTAAAGAAAAACCTAGTTGATGACGAAAAAGAAGAGAAAATCGAAGCTCCAAGCCTCCTCCTCTCCTTGCTCTTCGTCCAGAACTTCTCCTCTTCGTCTCCAAAGAGCTTAGACACGAACTAGGGTTGCTAGGGTCGAAATTTGGAGTGTTTTGTATGTTTAGAGAGTCTAAACTTACTAAAACTCCTTCCTTTCCTAATAAATCAAAATTTTCCTAATTATCACCTTCCCTCCTTGCCATTATCTCCTTCTTGGATGGGGGAGATGTTAATCTCGTGGGTAATGAGTTATAGTAAGGTTATGATTCTTCTTTTAGATATATATGACCCATTTAATAATTATTCACCCCTTTTTTAATTTACCATTATTTAACAATGCGATTTCACTTAATTAAATCTCATCCCATGATGTGCTCTCCTCTTTTGAGCCAATAAATCATGTTAGGACTATTAGTACATCACATGTTAATTTAACTTAATGGGCTTTGATTTAAATCATTCTATTCTATTTATTCCCTTTTTATTGAATTAATTCTATTTTTCTCATTTATTAAAAATAAAAATTTTATTTTTATTTAGATTTTAAAAATCAAAAATGCTACATCGTACCTCGTCGATTCACATAGGAGACGAAAACTACGGGAAACATGAATAGAAAAAGCGATAGAACGCAAACGAAATACTTAGCCACTACCAGACCTTCGAGCGCTTGGTGAAAACGTCCACCGGCACAGAGAAGAACCCTCCAACAAGAAAAGGGTACCATTCTTGGAGGAGACAAAACCTCCTATCAAGGTAGGAGATAAAAAAATCTATCCCCACAAAAGGGGGACTAGCAACCGTAGTCAACAACAAGAGACTGGGGGGAGGGGGCTCCGCTTTAGGGCAGAGAATCTCCTCCCCTCCAAACAAGAGCGATGACGACAAGATTTAGAGCACCACGGTGGAGGCAAAACAAGGAAGAAATCCTAGAGTTTCTCTCTCTAGAAAAGTCTAGAGAGAGAAGTGACTTGGAGCTACTCTTTGTGCGTACATAGTGCATATGAGGAAGAAGTTTGTCCTTTTTCCTTTAGTTTGAGGACACAATACATATCATTTGATGCGCATAAAATAGACACATCTAATAAAAATATGTCATCTTAAGAATGTGAGATATATTACTATTCTATTCCAACTTTTTCAACTCTGAGCGGTTGAAGTGGTACATTTTGTACACACCAAAATTTTCCCTTAGTTTAGGTCACCTTTATGAGATAAATCTAACATAGTCATCTAATCATCAAAGTTTACTAGCCAACTTCCCAACCAATACACAATTCTTTAATCGAGTTACACATTTATACAAAGGGAATTGATTCCTCCCGTCCGCACAGCGGGTCCAGCGCGGATGGGAGGGTCGTCTATAGACAGAAGACCCAAGGGACTTGCACCGTTGGGGGTTGCGGGTCTCTCGGCCTCTATTTGCGGACGACCACTCGTCCGCGCCTGAATCCATCGACAGACGAGCGGTAAGTGGTTCCTTATACAAAAGGCTAGATTGAAATTAACATATATATGACACCACGGACTGGCTTTATAAAGGGAGCTTTTTTAAAATAATTTTATATAAAATATTTACATAAATATATCTAGTCTTATATTTACAAATTTGTCTCCCACTTATAATTCGGTATAATTTACATGATTTCTTTGCAGCTTATATTGATTCAATACGTGAATTTATTGAAATTATGTAAGCTGCTGGAAAAATGTGTAATATAAAAAATATAATTACATTGAATCAATGTAAATGAGAAATATATATTTAAAATATGTTAGATCTCATATATTTATAAAAATATTTTTTAAAATAAAATTATTTGAAAAAAAATCTTTTTTAATATGATAGTACAAGACGAGATGGGGAGGGAGGAGAGTTTTCTTAAGGATGGAACTAGGAGCAAACTTGGTGAAACTTGGAAGCGCGCACAAACCACAGCCTAATTGGCTGGCGCCATCAGAGTGAGCTCAGTTGGTAGACACGACAGTGCTGCTGCTGGAAGCCTTGGAAGACACGAAGCTCAGCTCCAGGAAGTAGACAATCTGCTCCCCGCTGGCGACATGGTTCTCAAGCAGCCGGGCACCGGCGGCATCTCCACCTCTACCACCCCTTCCAGCATCTGCACCACCTGCCCCATGGACGGCCTCTCCCCCTCGTTCTCCTGTGTGCACCAGCAGGCCACCCTGCACGCCCTCCTCAGCTCCTCCGCGTCGGTGCCGTCGTCCAAGGCGCCCACCGACGTCGTCGGCGACGTTGGCGCCGTTGACCTCGGCCGCCACCCACGCCGGGAAGAACGAGGCGCCCTGACTGGGGCTCCTCCGAGTTCCTCCCCCGGAGATGATCTCGAACAGCATCATGCCGTAGCTGTAGACGTCGGCCTTGGGGGTGATGGGCACGCCCGAGATCCACTCGGGGCGAGGTAGCCAGCGTCCCCCGCATGGTGGTGAGCACCCTGCTGAAGTCCTGCCCACCAGCTTCGCCATGCCGAAGTCGGCCACTTTGGGCTGGAAGGCCTCGTCGAGCAGGATGTTCTCCGGCTTCACGTCGCAGTGGATGATGCACTCCCTGCATTTCTCATGCAGGTAGGCGAGGCCCCGGGCGGTGCCCAGGGCGATCTGGAACTCCTCACCCGTCCAGGACGTCTCCACGCCTGGGGTAAAGGTAGGCGTCCCGGGAGCCGTTGGCATATAGTCGAACACCAGCAGCTGCTTGGCGCCCTCGCAGCAGAACCCGCGGAGGCGGAGGATGTTGACGTGCTGCCGGCCGCCATGGCGGCCACTCCACACCTGAACTGCTTGTCTCCCTGTCGGAGGCCCTCCAGCTTCTTCACGGCCACCACGGAGGCGTCAGGGAGGGTCCCCTTGTAGACCGACCCGAAGCCCCCTTCCCCAGCTTCTCGGAGAAGTGTTCTTGGTCGCGCTCTGCAGGTCCCTGTGCGGAACGGGACGAGGAAGCCTTGTGCTGCCAGGGCTTCGCATTAGCCGCCTCCTGGCACCTCCAGACCAGCATGGAGATGACCAACAGCAGCACAACAAGAATGAGCCGGCGACCGCGCCGAGAAGGGCCGGGAGGAACGTCGTTTTTTCTTGGCCGGACGGGAGCTCCGACGCTGCAACGAGGAGAAAGAGATCGCCTACCGGCCCCGTGACTGGGGATCCCCGTCGGCGATCTGCTTCACGTTCTGCAGGCCCCCTTTCCACACAGAGCAGTCGCTGCCATAAGCATAGGCCGTGCAGGAGCAGTCGCCGGAGCAGGCTTGTCTGCACTCTTGAGCACTCGATGCCGTCAGAGAGACAGGACTCGTCGGCAGCCGACATTGAGAGCTTGAGGAACCCGTCCTGCCACCGCCGGCCGAGCTGTTGCTGCCACACTGCAACAGGTCTCCTGCTGCATCCCCGGAGGTATCCCCCAAGCTCCAGTCCGCCATGGATGTGGGCTCGAAGCCCGGCAGACAGCCGCAGTACGGGGTGATGGGGTGCTGCAGGTGCCGAAGGGCCGCAGCCGACGTAGACTTCGCAAGGGTCCCTCGGCATGAAGGAGAAGACGCTCCACTCCTGGGTGCTCTCGATCCACTTCTGCCACATCCACCGGCCGGAGGACGTCAATCCACATGGTGGAGAGACCGCCGACCTCGTGGTCGACGTAGGTGAAGTAGGTGGTGTGGGAGGAGAAGAAACCGTCGATGCATACTCGTGGAGAGCCATCATCTCGGCGTCAAGCTAAGATCTGGCCGTTCCACTCGCCGCTTTCCAGAACGTCTGGGTTCCGTTCCGCTGGATGAGCACCTGGACGGCACCGCTGGGATCCAGCTCCAGGGAGTACAGCCCGGGGAGGGTCTTCTCTGTTCTTCCAGGAAACCAGCTTCCAGCTCTTCCCCTCCGTCCCGTTGTACCCAATCTTCGCGCCGGGGAGAGCGTGTCCCAGGCTGAACAAAGCTCTGCCAGAGCACGCTCGCCTCCGCCGGTCCATCTCGCAGGACGAAGTTCCCGGTCTCGAGGAGCACCGCGACGGTGGACTTCGGCTCGGAAGACGGTGGAGCTCGAGGAGTTGGAAGACCAGATGGCACTTTCGATTGGTCGAGCAGCACCAGCACGCCGTCGGGGGAGAGCCGGAGCTCGGAGGAGGCGGGGTCGGAGAGGGCGCCTCCCTGTTGGCCACCCACACGATCGTCTTCCGCGGGATGCTCTTGAAACGGACGCAAAGGTACCAGCTGCGGGAGGAGTTGCCCGGGGAGAAGAAGCCCAGCTCGAAGGTGCCGTTGGCGGAGGAGATGGTCTGGTTGCCGGAGAGGGACTGGCCGGGGCGGATAGTATCGACTGCGCCGGAGAGGATGGGGGAGGAGGAGAGGAGAACGGCGGAGAGGAGGAGAACAGAGAGGGTAGTGAACTGCCTCGTGCTGGCCGCCATTGCTGAGCAAAACATGGGCCAAGCAGAGGGGGAAGAGGGGCTATTTGAGAGGTTGGAAGGCATGGCAGTGGGAAACCTGTTCCTAGCGATTGGTGGGGTCACAAAGGCAGGAGTCAGAAGTAGAATTCTGCAGCTGGAGGTCTAGTTTCATACGAGCTCTAAGACCATGTTTTTTCTATTCAATATTTTATTAAATAACAGCTCATTTAAGACTAATTTAATAACCAAGATAATATGAGTTAAGTAATCTGAGATTACTTAATCAGAGTTAATTCCATTGTGGTTTGAGTAGGTCATGCTGCAAATTATTTGAAGATAAAAGAGTATAAATTTGTGATTTGAGTGAGCTGGGGGTATTTTACTCTTTTAGGTCTGACTTAACTTATTAGCATAGATAAAAGAGTATCCTGAGTTAATGTCTGAAAAATACTCATCTTTTTAAATCATGTTAGTGCGGGATAACTAATCATCTTTTTTAAATATATGTGTTATTAGATCTTATAACCAACCTTTACCTAGCTTGCTAGTTTGATAGTCTGATAAGGGATAGCTCCCACATCTAATGGCCGATATATCAATTTGGAAATGTTGATAATAATCTGAAGCTAACTCCTTAAGTAGGGTTGTTAGGTAAATCGACTTAAAGTATAGACTATATATACTAATCACTCTTATCAAAGTTGTTTACTATCCGACCATTCAAACTAAAAATTTGAAAACTTCTACTAAACAATCTCATGATTGTTTCTCCGGTTACATCTATCCACTCGTTCAAGTGAGAAATAGTAATAAATTAGATGATTACCGTGCGATGCACGGAAAGTTTTTAGATTTAAATATTTTTAATATATTTTAATTTATGTATATTATAATAGTATAGATTACAGATTAATTTAAAAAAAATTACAAAAGTGATATAAATTGTTACGGTAGTCAATTTTAATGGTATAAAACTGCAAGTAAACCTACCATTGACAGTTTTAGACTTATCTCGGAAGATTTACAAGATTTTAAAAACTGTAACGGGTAGTCGTTTCTTAGCGGTATAAATTATAATTTTTTTTAAAAAAAATTATGTAAGATTTAAACACGGTGATAAACTTGTATTCTTAATAACTGCTTAAAGGAGTGAGGAAGAAGATGTATTGTAAATTTTAAACAGGATAGAAGTAATTTAGTATTATCACGTGGTTGTTTCAAGATTGAATTATATTTAATAATATAGATGGTGTTTATATTGTTACTCTATGTGTATTTTCACAGTTAATGATTCTTGAAATTACTTATTTGCACATCAAAAGGATTATTCGCCCAAAGAACTCTCCTTTTTTTTGTCCCTACTCTTATTTCGTTCTTTTGCAGATGGGGAAGAAGACCCGGTCAACATTGGCGACCACAGGAAACCAACCCGCGGGATACGCAAACCTCCACGTGCATGGACCGCACCGCGGAGGTGTCCAACTACTAGTCTATTGGTTTCTAGGTGGTTGGTTGCCATTTGCCAGGTTGAGGGGACCCACCTTTTCCGAATGTCGCAATCCTTTTGATTCAATCTATGTTGTGATTCACCATGGTAGAAGCTGTTGGAAAAAAAAAGACTTGTTATTGTTACAACATTAAATGGGTTTTATGCAGGTTGGCCCTATCACACCCGATCAATGTGTCAGAGATTTTCTGAGTTTCTCGACACAGTATGAATGAATATATTATTTATTATTATTTTTATTTATTAACAAATTCTAGAAAAAATTTAGAGTATATCAATGGTTTTACGAGATCCATGATTGCAAAACAACATTCTTATATTGTATAATGATTTTAAATATCACTCTTATACATAGAATAATTTACTCTTAATGCATATGTATTAAGTAGCAAGGTTCTTTCTACACTAGCAATTAAGCTGAGATATTGATAACAACTTGAAATTATTTTAAATATCACTCTTATATGTAGATTAATTTACTCTATATATATTAAGTATAGCAAGGTTAATTCCACACTAACAAGCTGAGGTATTAATAACACTTTGAAATTATTTTCTTGAGTGAGATTATTAAATCATTATGCATCCAAAATGACATTTATGCCATATTGCATGTAACATGGTTATTTTTTGCAAACAGGCCTGCACAGAATAGTCTGAATTCTTTCACACTTCACTTTCAAAGAGATAATTTAGTTACTTAGTTGTCTGCAACCAACTGCTCAATTTTAATATCTCATCAGGTTGGATTTTAGTCTTGGTTTCCTTTTTTTTTTTAAAGAATATTTGTAGTTGGTAGAGGTCATTGAAGAGGTCAGCAAGGAAAGGAGGAAGAGGGGTGATGTAAGGGCAAGATCCACCTTCACATGGGTGGACAGCAAATCCCATAATAGATGCTTCACAGGAGTTTTGTGGGGAACAGGCATGGATGCCCTGTGAACAAGGAAAAGAAAACAAAAACACAGGAAGATAGTTAGAATGATATTGGAAATAAATTTTCCTAGTCTTGAAAAAAAAACATATTGTGAAGTTAGAAAATTACATCATTTTACTGTGAACCAATACACCAGTTTACCCAAAATTGATTATTTTTGTCCAAGTTAGAACTGATATATTAAGGTTGCTAGGATAATATGCTCTATTGATGTAAAAAAGTCAAGAGATTAACAACATGCAACTATATATGTGGTGATCTAATCACCAGCTATATATATATATATATATATATATATATATATATATATATATATATATATATGAGAAGGATTATATGTATTTCACAAAGAGCTATTTGATAAGAAAGTTGGTGTGGAGCTATCCCTATATACGAGGTTGAGGCAGAAACAAGTTAAATTATTTCATATTAAAAATTGAGAGAATATTATTAAGATATACATATAAAGTTGTGATCTATGACTTGCAAGATTTTTTTTGTAAACAAAATTGCACAGATGTCACCCAAAATAAATAATATCTCACAAGATTTAGATTGGGCTGTGAGATTATATTATCACATCACGACCTATCTAATACAATATAAACTAGTTCAGGGACGAATCAAGTTAAAACTAGTGGATTTGTAATGATCCAAGTATGAGCAGTGTGACAGAGAGAGCTACGTATTCATTTATTTAGAAAGAGTTATTTAATAAGAAGGTTAATATAGAGCCACCAAAAAATAGAGCTGCAACTATATATGAGGCCTAAGACATGAATATATCGAATTGTCTTATCTTATAATTAAGAAAATATTACTGAACTATATATGTGAGATTTTGATGTATAATTTGTAAGGCATCTCAAAGTGGATTGATAATACTTCATAAAGTTAGATTAGACCGTGGCAAATACCCATGGCTATACAATTAGCTCAATATTTGAAAACACCTTTCTTCGTAAGAAGGCATTTGATCATATGAAAGTATAAAAAGTTACTTGAAATTTGATACACTAGTGCGTGTGCAGAACATATTACTGATCATGTTTTAGAAGTCTTCCAACATACCTTAATTTCCATATGAGATTCCTCATTTCTAGAGCATGTGCTAGCTGTGGTTATCAAGGATTCAAGGGGGACCTCTAGTTGACTCAAGCATCAGATCATGATGTTGTAAGCAAATGGCTGTGGTTTCACATTGACCTGGGGGTATGGTTGGTTATATATAGATAAGTTTTAATATGTTAGACATTTATTTTTGTACTACCTCACAAGTTATGTCAATCATGTCAACAGAAAAATTAGGATCAGTGTACGTAGTCCAATCCTGACTTCTTGATTTTTTTCTATATCGATTCAAATAAATGAGCTACCTAAACAACAAATACATGACAGTACTGAAAACCCATTTTGCCCTGTTTTGCTACTTTGTAAAGATATGTATGCAGATACAAATTCAAAATAGTAAGTCTGCAAATTTTGATGCAATGACGGTTTGTACATAATTTTTTGTTTATTTTCCATCCTATTTTGGATAATTGACTCAGTTTTGGAAATTGGAAGTTAAAGATTGTTAGATAACTAGAGACAAATATTGGAACTAGGATAAAATAAGTAGCCCACAATTCATCTACTTCTAATCTATAAACTGATTAATCATAGGGAGAGAAATCTAGATTCATGAGTGACATTATTAATAATTATAAATTTACCAAGTTTGAATCCATTGATAAATATGTCTCACCTATTTGACGGAGGCATAAGAAATCTTTGGTTATTTTAACCGGGAATTGTTTAATCCTTTTTTAACTTATCACTTATGGTGCTAAAAATTAGGTTGGAGGATTACAGGGGTTAACTTTAACCTCCTAAATAGGTGGGGTTAGGGGTGTTCATGGTTTGGTTTGGTTTGGTTTATAGGAGATTTTTAGAAAACCAAACCAAACCAAATTTGGACTCAAACCGAACCAAACCAACCGAAGTCCTATGAAACCAAACCGAACCAAACCGAATTAAATTCGGTTTGGTTCGGTTTGGTTTGGTTTAACTTGAAAATAAATGGGTCTTTAGATTCTCTTAGTCTTAAATAAGATTTTAATTACTTGTTTATCTAATAAATCACTATCAAATAATATTTGAAATGAAGTATTAAATATTGATGACCATATTAACCTCAATAATATATATTTTTACGTAAATATATTGAAAAAACGTGATAGACATATACAAATTAAAATTTATTATTGTAATTCGATTTAATCGGTTTGGTTTGGTTTCTAGAAGTTAGAAACCGAACCAAACCGAATTTTCTAATTCGATTTGGTATGAAACCAAACCAAATTTTTTTCATGTTCAAACCGAACCAAACCAAACCGAATCACTCGGTTCGGTTTGGTTTTTCGGTTTGAACCGAATAGTGAACACCCCTAGGTGGGGTATCCAAACTCCCCTTTAACCCCTCTTTTACCTCATTTTTTTCAAAATTAACTCGGTTAACTTATTCCCTCGCTAAACTGTCATTTCTCTCAAACCCTCAACATATCCCTCCCTAATCCGACATATATTCCTTGCCAAAGTCGCCCGATATTTTCTCGCTTGTGGATTCAAGTCCTTTTACAGACAGATGTCATCAACCTTCCAAGATGTCAAACTTGTACTCCATATCAATTGCAACAAATCTTGATATCAAGATATCCCCTTCTTTTAAAAGAGAAAGCTATGCGACCCATTTCCTTGAAGGCATATTTTAGCTGACCATGCGGTTAAGCTCCCAACCCTGCTGCTAACTTAACATCAGCTTGCCTTGTTACCCTTGCAATCTAATATGTTGGTAAGACTAATGAGTTTGGCTTGTATACTTGATCTTTTCTTCTTGTCTAAAAGATTATTTGGATGCACATCATAACCTATTTAAGTTTATCATAAACTCATTTTTAATTATAACTTTGTGTTTGAAGATGTAAAAATGAGTTTATCGTAACTCAAAATCTCTCCATAAATTTATTTTCTATAAACCTATTTATAATGGAGACTCTCCTTTTAAACCGCGTTTGGCATAAACACACTTAAGTTTGTAAAAAACTCCAAACATAAGTTAATGTAGAATATGTTTATGATAAATGTATTTTTTATAAACATGTTTTTGATAAACCTATTCATGCTTTGCACTAGTGAGATAAGATATGAGTACCGGTTATTGATTTTCTGGGGAATTCAACTTAAATGGTTATATCTTTACCATCATTTAATGACAATTAAAGGTGTCGCTCTTTAATGACGGAATTAGTGATAGACGTAAAAATTTTGTCTAATAGAGTCAACTCGATAGCTTGAGCTTAGGCCTAACCGTCTAGAGCTTAGTTATCAACTTAGTGGGGGTCACCATAATTATTTTTGACTCATTTCAAACTATTTTAAGGGTAATTTTAATCTCTTTAAAAAAATTTATAAAATCAATGAAATCACAGAACCTCACAAAATATAAGGTGTGTCCACCACTGACGAGTGAACATTGAGAAGTGCGGGGAGGTGTCTTGAGTTCAGTTCGAACACAGATAGGGACATTTTCTCAGTGACTTTAGCCAATGTTACAGTACTAGCTACTAACCCAAAAACAAAAGTGAAATTAAGTAAATTTCAAAATGATGAACCTTAGGTCCGTTTGTTTGAAGGTAAAATTTTATTGAAAACCTTTTCTTTAGATCATTTGGTATTTCTGAAAATTAAAATTTGGAAAATTTTATCCAAAAATTTTTAAATTTTGGCATCCCCGCAAATAACGCGGAGGCCATTTTCCATGCATATGTTTATTGACAATTGCTACAGGGACAATTTGTTTTGACACTATTCATTTAAGTTGTTTTTTATTATTTTTCCCCTTCATTTAAGTCATCTTTGTCAAATCTAATTATTTTTTATTTGTTGTTTTAATTTTTAATTTTTTATTAAAATATCTATAGAACACTATTCATTCAAGTTATTTTTTTTATTTTATTTCTCTAATTTAAATTGTCTTTGTCAAAGTTATTTATTTTCCACTATTTATTATTATTTTTTTATAAAATATCAAAAAATAAAAAAATAAAAAAATAAAAATTTTGATAAATAGTGTACTAGGGGTATGTGTCTCCTCTCATTAGAATGAACCATAATATCTCATGTACTCTAATACAACTCTCTAATAAAAGTTTACATTTAGTTGACTTTTCACAATTTTTTTTAATCTTCTATTTACATAAATAACCAATGAAAACATTTACCTAAGAACCAAATAAATATTACGATTTTTATTTTTATGTAAAAATTATTCCATAAAAATTATTTTCTAATAAAAATATTTTACGTGCAACCAAATATGGACCCTTAATCTCTAAGCTAGATTTCAAAAGAGCATGATAAGATCACACGTACGTCCTCCTAAGAATCCATCTTCATTTTTTCATTTTTCATTATTCAGATATATTTTTGATGATTATGAAAGTCAAGAGTATATATGTCTGTATCCAAACTTATACATCAGTTTACAAGAGCATATGTGCCAAAAATATCAACATATGTACATCAAAGGGCTGTGAAGTAAAGTTGCCCTCTCCTTTCGGGCATTCTCCAGAAAGAGATCGATCTTGGCTCCCAGATTCTTACGGAGGAAAAACCATCCTCCTCCATTAATCCCACATTTCCCTGGCTGGACATTCAAAGGACAAGGCAAACCTCCAGCTTTCTTTGTCTACATCTCTTTGAACTGACATGCATGGGTGGGGCTCTAATTAGCTGCCCTACAACTTGTTCATGGCCTTCTTATGGGAAGGCATTGACGAGAGGAATTATAGGGCATCGAAAGATGCCCCTGCAACTTGTTGGTGGCTTCTTATGGGGGCCTCAACGAGTGTGACAACTACATATATAGTACGGCTATATTCTGCATGCACTGTCGCGTTCGCTAAGGACGACCGACTGTAGTGTAGTTTGAGATGGAGGGAAGAAGCACAAAGTCCACTCTGAAACCGCGTTGCCGTGGCCAGGGGTTCATGCCGACAGCGGCATGATACGAGTATTATAAGAATGAGTAATATTTGATGCACATCACTAATTAATAGTGGCAATTTTAGACACATAATTTTTATTTAGTGGAGTCACTTTAACAATTAAATTGTATTTATAAATTTATTTTGAAAATCCAATAGGGGTCATTTTCTTTAAAAAAAATTCTAATCAAAATTAATATAATGAATATTTCGATGTCTTTAATAAAATTTCAGAAATTCAATACAAGACTTCACTGGATAAATGTAGATCCGCCTATGAGTGGTGGTGTGCGCGCAAACCCTATTTTGATTGGGCAACCAATCATAGTGATGGACAAGCATCTAACGGGTGCTGAGTTTGCGCGCACACCACCACTTGGTGGTGTGCACCAAATATTACTCTATAAAAATTAATATGTAGTATGATAATACTAAGATTTATGTGAGAGTTCAAGGGATAAGTTCGAATTCAATAGTTGTTTAGTTCATGACATCAGTTGATGCTTGAAATTTTGGTGTGCCTCTAAAAGATATTCTCTATTTAGATTAATTCTGTTTTATGTTTATGAGAAAAGAACCCTCTTGACAGAAGAGGAATGTATATTGTCAATAAACAGATATTTATTTTCATTGTATCTAATATGTGATTAAATTATGTCTTTACATAGTCTACTATAAAGTGTGCAATCTTATTGTGACAAAATGTTCCAACATGATATATAGTCTCTTGTTTGCAATACAACTTTAATGTTAATGTGCATCTGAAATTTCAATGTATGTCTCCCAAAAGATATTATCTTTGTTTGAGATTTTATCTTTTTTTTTTAAGAAAAAAAATCTTCTTGAGAGAAGAAGAATGAGCCTTAATTATAACACACACTTATGATATTAAATTGTACCTGTACAACGTCTTTTCCCCTAAGATTAGTAACTTGGGCATCAAATTAATTATTTATACTTATACTCACACAATATAATTACTTTTCTTTGAAATGCGTCATTTAGTAACTTTTAAGATTAGCTTATGATCATGATGAGGATGATGAGGTTTTAAGAACATGCATGGTCGGAATTTTGTGGGTTTGTGATGGGGATTCAAAGAAATATTCTAGCATGTTGTCATTGAGATAAACGTTGTTCGGATGACGTTATAATTAGGTGGCTGCAAAGTCCGAGAGAGAGAGAGAGAGAGAGAGAGAGAGAGAGAGAGAGAGAGAGAGAGAGAGAGAGATCAGTACGGTAAAACACTCTC
>JACBKR010005413.1:0-18461 GCA_014218235.1 Colocasia esculenta | reverse complement strand
TGATCCATCCTACTATTGTGTTATGATCTACATACAACATCTACTCTATTTGACTTGCAAGCACAAACGGTTCATTTCACTACAAGAGAAAGCGACATTACCGATGGATATTTTCGACGAAAATATGTCATCGGTAATGCTGACGGATATGACGACGATATATTTCTGTCGGCATATCTGTCGAAATTTTCGACATATAACAATACGTCAGAAATTTCAGACGGTAATGCTGACAGAATGATTTTAGTCAGAAAATTCGTCGACATTTCAGACGGATATTTCGACAGAAATAAGTCCGTCAGCCTATCCGTCGGGAAACCCACATTTTCCCTCCCACCACCCTCGCAAAACTCTCTCTCTCCTCTCTCTCTCTCTATATATATATATATATATATTATCTCTCTCTCACTCTCTCTCTCTCTCTCTCTCTCCGCCTGTGCGAACGACGTCACCCTTGGCCGCCGAGACCTGCACTGTCGTTACCGGCCACCGCGACCTGCACCGCCACCGCCGCGGAGCTTCGCCGCCATTGCCGCCGACCTACGTAGTCGATCCCAGGTACCCCCTCTGTCACGCCCCGACGCGGAATATCAGAACGCGAGGCAGTTGCAAGTAAACGGGTACAGAGCAAGTACTAGACATCAAACCATTGCACAATGAATAATACTAAAGATAATCCTTCTCATTAATAACTTTCAAATGTCTAGTTACAACCACTAATATCAGAGCCATTCTATAGGCCCAATTACATTGAAATAAAAGCAAAAGACTAAACTGACACACTCTAACATAATGCTAAGACACTAGGGTGCTCATAACGTCACTCCTGGTCGTTCCCGTCCTCTTGAGTGTATAGTTCATCCTCGGTCTCACCTGAGAACACAACGACAAATAACGCAGGGTGAGCGATAACGCCCAGTAGGACTTAAATCTCAATAGTCAAGCAGGCTTTATATAATTAATGCATTAAAGGCAGAGTAACGAATGATAGAGCGAGAGAGTCAAGTATAAGATAGCAGGATAGCACATGAACGAAATAGCACAACTTTCCAAATATAGCAAGAGTGTCGAGTATAGCACAAAATAGCAAGATGGCCATAACACAAATAGCACAAAGTATAGCAATAACACAACGGTATAGTATAGCACTTTTGTCAATAGACAACGAGAGAACATAACACTTTTTTTTATTTTTTATTGTCATTTAGATAGTCGAGATAGATAGCACTCGAGTGTAATGCCAAAACACTCTGATCATTTAACTCCCATGGGCACTAGCACTTTCAGGTGCACATCCCGGAACCAGATCGGGCCCTTTATATATTGCCAGACATTGGTTATACTGTTTATCTTTAGACAATCAGTCAACGACCAATATAAAGTACCAAGAAAAGATGAGAGTACTAGATGAATAGACGAGATAGTAGAGTGAACGTGAATAGATGAGCGAGTAGAGCATAGATGAGAGCTAGTGGACATTGCACGTAACATGTCAAGTAAACAAGCGATAGTAACAGTTGCACAACACACGCGTTCGGTGTTGGCAGTCAGGTGGAACTCAGACTCTTCCACTGGCCAAGTTAAGCACAGGTTCAGAGGTCCGACATGATTCAAGATAAGAGCGAACTTCTAATAGCCGTTTGGATCATGTTGATCCCTAAAGGGTATCATAGGCATTAGGGTACAACCGGCTCATAGACCATGTGGGAATCCATGGACAGAGGAGACTTACGGAGGCCTTGAACAAAGACTCACTAGTCCGGCAGAAGAGTATCCGAC
Source organism: Colocasia esculenta (assembly GCA_014218235.1). Classification (NCBI taxonomy): domain Eukaryota; kingdom Viridiplantae; phylum Streptophyta; class Magnoliopsida; order Alismatales; family Araceae; genus Colocasia; species Colocasia esculenta. The sequence continues at coordinate 16,682 of JACBKR010005413.1, read as the reverse complement.
GGAGAGTTAGTCCAAGTCAAGAGAGAGTGTGTATATAAAAACAAGTGCTCGACGTTCTAGAGGAATTCTAGAACATTGGAGCATCGGTATCGGTGTTCCAAAACATTGCGAGAAACGTACACAAGTATATTTAAGAATGAGGCAATTTAATGACATAAATTACCAGATAAATATGTAACATGTTCATGCCAATAAAGCCATATTTGGATGGTTCAAAGTGTGTGTGCATGTGAATAAGAAAATCATGGACAAGATAGATCATGTGATTGACTTAAATTAATTAAAATATATACTAGTTGTAAATTGATCTAGACTCACATGGGTACTTACAGTAATTTGGAATTGGAAAACAAGCATGGTTTCGACAGGCTTTAATCAAATCAACATGGAGAACAGAATACTGAGAACATTGAGATGCAAGAATTAATTCGCAAGATAGGATGCATGAAAATTAGGACTTTCAGGGGCAAAAGATCCCTAATAGCCATCAGCTCCTACAGTAAAAATCTCGTGGCATGGGGTTGAGTATATAAAGAGATCAAGAATTAAGAAGAGGGTTCGGGGTCATGATGAGTACAGAACATGAAAAATCAAGAACAAAAGATATGCTCGATGGAAAATTATGAAACCAAAGAGATTTTGTTCCTGATGGACGAAACATCCTACAGATGAATTTTCATGGTTTATGCTCGTGAGAATGTCTACCTTTGATTCACTTTGTCTTCTAGGGTTAAGAACTTGAAGAACGAAGGAAGAAGCTTTGAGCAGCCTTTTCCCCACGAATTTCTCTCCTCCTTGGCCTCTTCCCACGTCCAGCAAACCCTTGGCACGAGTTATGGCCGGCCATGAGGGTTTTAGAGGAGTATTTAAGCATCTCCCCATCTATTTCCTATTATGACTCTAATTCCTATTTATTTCGAATTTCCTATTTCCCGCTCCCCTTTTTAGGCATGAGATCTCCTAATTTGGGTTAGGTTGGGATCCAAATTCGTGGCCTACCTATTAGGGTAGGTTTAGGAATCCAAATCTAACTCAGATTAGATTTTTAATGCATTAAATACCCATTTCTATTTAAGTAATATTTAGTTACGAATTTAGGGTATTTTCCAATTATTCCCCTTTTAAACTCTCTATTTTGAACCCACTAATTTCTAATGGGTCTATTAACAAAGCTCATTACTTCTTTTCATTTAATGGGTTTTATTTAATTCTCTTTTACTTGATTCTGTAATTGCTTTTATTTTATTATTATTAAATTTTTATTTTTCAAAAAATCCAGATTGCTACATCCTCCCCCTCTTAAAAAGAATTTGGTCCCGAAATTCATATGATCATAATGGAGGGAATTTTTAAACCGAAAGATCGGTGTAGTTCCGTCTGATGGTTCCTTCCGGTTCCCATGTGGCTTCTTCCACTCCGTGGTTATTCCATAAGACTTTAACCACGTGGATGGGACGGTTCCTGAGCTGTTGTATCTTCCATTCTAGTATCTTGACTGGCTTCTCTTCGTATGTCACATCTTTGTTCAGCACCAACTTTTCGTGGCGAATGATATGGGTAGGATCATATACATACTTCCTGAGCATGGAGACATGGAACACATTGTGTACACATGCCAGATCTGATGGCAACGCCAGTCGGTATGCAACCTCACCAATCCTTTCGGGTACTTTAAAAGGACTGATAAATCTAGGATTGAGCTTTCCTTTCACACCAAATCTTTGGATGCCACGAGTAGGTGACACCTTCAAGAACACATGATCACCGACTTGGAATTCTAAGTCCCCCCCTTCTTTTGTCGGCATAGCTCTTTTGTTTGGACTGAGCAGTCTTAAGCCGATCTCAAATCACCTGAATGTCCTTTGTTGTTCGTTGCACCATGTCTGGGCCTAGCCACTGCTGTGTCTCCAACCTCATTCCAGCATGCAGAGATCTACAATTTCTTCCGTAGAGTGCTTCGAACGGTGCCATCTTGATGCTCGCCTGGTAACTGTTGTTATAGGCGAACTCGATAAGGAATAGATGCTCGTTCCAATATCCTTGGAAGTCTATAGTGCAAGCTCTCAACATGTCTTCCACTATTTGGTTGGTTCTTTCAGTTTGCCCATCAGTTTGTGGATGGAATGCGGTACTAAAGTTGAGTTTAGTACCCAATGCACCTTGCAGTCCTTTCCAAAAATGAGAGGTGAATCTCGGATCTCGATCCGAGACTATGGATGATGGAACTCCATGTAGTCTTACAATCTCTTTGACATATAAGGCAGCTAGTACTTCTACACCAATCACTTACTCTTTATGGGTAGGAAGTGGGCAGATTTGGTTAGTCGGTCTACAATAACCCATATGGCGTCGAGTTCACCACGCGTCTGGGTAACCCATGATGAAGTCCATGCCAATGCTTTCCCATTTCCATTCCAGAATATCTAGCGGTCTGAGTACACCAGCAGGGCGCAGGTGTTCCGCTTTTACTTGTTGGCAAGTAAGGCAGTGAGCAGCATGCTCGGCTACCTCTCTCTTCATGTTCGGCCACCAAAATGTTCTTTTCATGTCTTGGTACCTCCAGGATGAATAGTGTATTTCGTCTTGTGAGCCTCATCCATTAATCTTCTCTTCAGTTCTTCATTGTCGGGAACACATGTCCTTCCTTGAAAGACAAGCCTTCCATCTTCGGTCATAGCAAAGTCCGGTCTTTCAGCTAGAGTTTCCTTGACGCGAACTAAGAATGGATCATCATCTTGTTGAGCTTTGATCTCCTCTAGTAGATCAGATTGAATCTTGATATTGGCAACCAAGACTCGATCATCCCTATGTTCAATATTTAAGTCTAACCTTGCAAATTGTTCCAGTAGTTGCATCTCTCCAAGGACTAGACTTGAAACAGATGCCATTGGCTTTCTACTAAGAGCATCAGCCACGGCGTTACCCTTGCCTGGATGGTATTGGATGTTGAAGTCGAAATCCGTCAGATATTCTAGCCATCTTCTTTGTCTTATGTTGAGTTCTTTCTGGGAGAATAATACTTCAGACTTTTATGGTCTGAGTCTCACCATATAAGTAGTGTCTCCAGATCTTCAAGGCGAAGACCACGGCAGCCAACTCCAGATCATGCACGGGGTAGTTGACTTCATGCGTCTTCAGTTGTCTTGAAGAATAAGCAATAACCTTTTCCTTTTTCATCAATACACAACCTAGCCCAATTCCCGAGGCGTCGGTGTAGACAGCGAAACCTTCTCCCTCTATTGGCAGAGCGAGAACATGTGCTGAGGTAAGCAATCTTTAAGAGTTTGGAAACTTTTCTCACACTCTTTACTCTAGGAGTAGGGATTCTCTTTTCGTGTCAGTCATGTGAGAGGAACGACGATCTTGGAGAAGTCCTTGATGAACCGCCTGTAGTAGCCAGCCAGTCCTAAGAAGCTTCTGATTTCTGTGACATTGGTTGGTCTCTCCCAATTGAGTACAGCTTCGACTTTGGAGGGATCAACGGAGATGCCGTCCTTTGAGATGACATGGGCCAAGAAGGACACTTCTTCGAGCCAAAATTCACACTTTCTAAGCTTTGCGTACAGTTTGTTGTCTCGCAAGACTTGCAGTGCAATCTTCAGGTGTTTTTCATGCTCTTCCTTGGTCTTGTGGTCGATGAAGACGACCATGAACTTGTCAAGGTATGGCCGGTATATGCTGTTCATGAGTTGAATAAAGGCTGCAGGAGCATTGGTTAGACCAAAAGGCATAACGACGAATTCATAATGTCCATACCTGCTCCTGAAAGCCATTTTGAAGATATCGTCATCCTTGACCCTCATTTGGTGATAGCCAGATCAAAGATCGATCTTGGAGAAATATTGAGCTCCAGATATTTGGTCGAATAGCTCATCGACCCTAGGCAATGGGTACTTGTTCTTGATAGTAAGCTGATTGAGTTGACGATAGTCGATGCATAGTCTCATCGATCCATCTTTCTTCTTGACGAATAGCACGGGTGCTCCCCATGGGGAAGTACTCAGTCTAATGAACCCCTTTTCTAATAGCTCCATCAGCTGCGTCTTCAACTCCTTTAGCTCGGCAGGTGACATCCGGTACAGTTGACGCGATACCGGGGCAGCTCCAGGGATCAACTCTATGGCGAAGTTGACATCACGTTCCGGGGGAATCCCTGGCAGATCTTCAGGAAACACATCGGGGTAATCCTGGACTATGTGGATGTCTTCTATCTTAGAACCCTTCTTTTCAACAACTACGGCTGCTAGGAAAGCAATGCATCCTTTCCTTATCAGGTTGTGGACTTTTATGGCGAAGATTAGAGACATCAGTCTCTTATGTCTAATCCCAGAGATGCCAATTTAGGAAAGTCACTAAAAGTAACCTTCCCTTTCTTACACTCGACACTTGCCCCATATGTGGACAACCAGTCGGCTCCCAAGATTACATCATAGCCTTCCATAGGCATACACACCAGGTCGGATTTTAGGTTATGGTCTCCGATCATTACATCGGCAGATGGAAAGTATTTGTCAGTTTCTCCTCTCCTAGTGGCTTTGTGACAGCGAATTCACAACCCATGGATATAGGTTTTGCAGTTAGGGTATCAGAAAAGTTTTGAGATATAAAGGAATGAGTTGCTCCAGTATCAAATAAAACAAATGCTGATAAGAAGAAAACTTGTAGAGTACCTTCTACCACGCCACCGTCCATAGCGGGTTCCTCATCATGCAGGGCTTGCAGTCTTCCCTGTTTCTTAGGTGCATTAGGGCGCTCTCATGTTCTTTCAGCAGCGGGCACTCGGGGATGCGGTGCTCGCGACTTCCGCAGTGCAGACATGCGCCGACTTTCCTCCAGCCTCGTCCGCGGTGTGACCGGGCTTGTCACAGTGCTTGCAGTTACCTTTTGTTTGAGTGTTGGGGACAATAACTTTAGGTTTCCTTTCTTGGCTGGGTCCCTCCGTGATGTTGAAGGACACTTCTTGCCATTGTTCGGCTTAGCAAATGACTGACTAGAGGTCATTTCCTTTTCACGAACTTCCCTTTGATACGGTCGGTGAAGTCCATAGCATCTTCCAGCAGCTATGCTTTCTTCACCATCTCGGCGTAGGTCTGGATGTCGAGAGGTGCTAGTTGGGTAATGCATTGAGGCTTAAGGCCGTTGAGGAAGCGCTTAGCCTTCATTCTCTCCATGTTCACCAGGTGTTCAACATATCTTGCCAGTCTAGAGAATTGGGCCTCATACTCGGCCACTGTCAGGCTCCTCTGCTTAAGAGCGGAAATTCTGCAGCCTTCCTTTCTTGCACCCGCTCGGAGAAGTATTTGAAATTGAAGGCTTCTTTGAACTTGGTCTAGGTGAACTGACCATTAGATCTGGTCGCTTCAATAGACTCGCACCAAGCGCGGGTGTCCTTTTCAAGTTGAAAGGTGGCTAGTAGCAGCTTATCACCTGCTGCACATTGCATGACACAGAAGATTCTTTCCGTTTCTTTTAGCCAGTGTTTGCTTCATCCGGATTTGTGGATCCACTGAACCTGGGTGGGTTCAGACTCTGGAAGTTACGATGCAGATCGCCTGCACCACGATTGCCACCTCCTTGGGTAGCTTGCACGATCGCGCGAGTAAGTTCTTGGATGGTCTGTTGCATGCCTCTCATTTGAGCACGTTCAGCCGTCATCTTGATTGCTTAGTTCCTACAAAAATAACTTATTGTCTGATGTTGGTGTGAATTTAATTTGTGCGTGTGTGAGTTCATTTTAGCTAGTTACCCATAGTTCTGACCACAACTCACATAGGTAGGATAATTGACTCTAGTCGAGGCTGGTCAACCTAGATCATCCTATACTTAAGAATAACCTAGGCTCTGATACCACAAAACTGTCACGCCCCGACGCGGAATATTGGAACGCGAGGCAGTTGCAAGTAAACGGGTACAGAGCAAGTACTAGACATCAAACCATTGCACAATGAATAATACTAAAGATAATCCTTCTCATTAATAACTTTCAAATGTCTAGTTACAACCACTAATATCAGAGCCATTCTATAGGGCCCAATTACATTGAAATAAAAGCAAAAGACTAAACTGACACTCTAACATAATGCTAAGACACTAGGGTGCTCATAACGTCACTCCTGGTCGTTCCCGTCCTCTTGAGTGTATAGTTCATCCTCGGTCTCACCTAAGAACACAACGACAAATAAAGCAGGGTGAGCGATAACGCCCAGTAGGACTTAAATCTCAATAGTCAAGCAGACTTTAAATAATTATTGCATTAAAGGCAGAGTAACTAATGATAGAGCGAGAGAGTCAAGTATAAGATAGCAGGATAGCACGTGAACGAAATAGCACAACTTTCCAAATATAGCAAGAGTGTCGAGTATAGCACAAAATAGCAAGATGGCCATAGCACAAATAGTACAAAGTATAGCAATAACACAACGGGTATAGTATAGCACTTTTGTCAATAGACAAGGAGAGAACATAGCACTTTTTTTTATTGTCATTTAGATAGTCGAGATAGATAGCACTCGAGTGTAATGCCAAAACACTCTGATCATTTAACTCCCATGGGCACTAGCACTTTCGGGCGCACATCCCAGAACCAGATCGGGCCCTTTATATATTGCCAGGCATTGGTTATATTGTTTATCTTTAGACAATCAGAATATAGTACCAAGAAAAGATGAGAGTACTAGATGAATAGACGAGATAGTAGAGTGAATGTGACTAGATGAGCGAGTAGAGTATAGATGAGAGCTAGTGGACATTGCACGTAACACGTCAAGTAAACATGCGATAGTAACAGTTGCACAACACGCGCGTTCGGTGTTGGCAGTCAGGTGGAACTCACGACTCTTCCACTAACCAAGTTAAGCACAGGTCCAGAGGTCCGACGTGATTCAAGATAAGAGTAAACTTCTAATAGCCGTTTGGATCATGTTGATCCCTAAAGGGTATCATAGGCGTTAGGGTACAACCAGCCCGTCGACCATGTGGGAATCCATGGACAGAGGAGACTTACGGAGGCCTTGAACAAAGACTCACTAGTCCGGCAGAAGGAGTATCCGACGGAGAGTTCGTCCAAGTCAGAGAGAGTGTGTATATAGAAAAGTGCTCGACGTTCTAGAGGAATTCTAGAACAGTGGAGTGTCGGTATCAGTGTTCCAAAACATTGCGAGAAACATACACAAGTATATTTAAGAATGAGGCAATTTAATGACATAAATTACCAGATAAATTATGTAACATGTTCATGCCAACTAAGCCATATTTGGATGGTTCAAAGTGTGTGTGCATATGACTAAGAAAATCATGGACAAGATAGATCATGTGATTGACTTAAATTAATTAAAATATATTCCATATTTACAACTTCATTTTTCAGTGTTTAAAACAGTTAACAAGATATGGGAATAACTGAAGAACAACAAGACTTGCAAAAAGATGGGTTTTCATGCAAAAAGTCAGATCGCGACACACCTTAATGAGGGTCGCGACAGGATCAACTGAGATCGCGATGGGGTCTTGTACAGGTCGCGACGGGCTTGTCGGTTCGGGCAGGCTGGTCGCGACGGGTTCATATGAAGAAGGCGACAGGTCTGTCAGACCAGAAGGTCAGGTCGCGACGGGGGTCCTGTCGCGATCAAATCACAAAGGTGATGCTTGTTGCGATCTGCCTGAGAACGAGGCCTATCGGGCCGTCGCATTCTTGGTCCTTGGCCTGAGTCCGACAGAGATCTGACATGTTCTTGGTTCTTGGTCCAAACTTACCATGTTTTGACACAGGGACGTTAAAAAATTCATAACTAATTGTACAAGCGACAGAAAATGATGAAACTAGTTGGAAATTGATCTAGACTCACATAGGTACTTACAGTAATTTGGAATTGGAAAACAAGCATGGTTTTGACAGGATTTAATCAAATCAAACATGGAGAATAGAATACTGAGAACAGTTGAGATGCAAGAATTAATTCGCAAGATAGGATGCATGAAAATTAGGGCTTTTAGGGGCAAAAGATCCCTAATAGCCATCAGCTCCTATAGTAAAAATCTCGTGGCATGGGGTTGAGTATATAAAGAGATCAAGAATTAAGAGAGGGTTCGGGGTCATGATGATTACATAACATGAAAAATCAGAACAAAAATATGCTCGATGGAAAATTATGAAACCAAAGAACTTTTGTTCATGATGGATGAAACATCCTACAGATGAATTTTCATGGTTTATGCTCGTGAGAATGCCTACCTTTGACTCGCTTTGTCTTCTAGGGTTAAGAACTGAAGAACGAAGGAAGAAGCTTTGAGCAGCCTTTTCCCCACGAATTTCTCTCCTCCTTGGCCTCTTCCACGTCCAGCAAACGCTTGGCACGAGGTAGGGCCGGCCATGAGGGTTTTAGAGGAGTATTTAAGCATCTCTCCATTCTATTTCCTATTGTGACTCTAATTCCTATTTATTCGAATTTCCTATTTCTCTTCCCCTTTTTAGGCATGATGTCACGCCCCGACGCGGAATATCGGAGCGCGAAGGCAGTTGCAAGAAAAGGGTATAGAGCGAGTACTAGACATCAAACCATTTCACCTTGAATAACACTAAAGCAAATCTTTCTCATTAATGACTTTTCAATTGTCTAGTTACAACCACTAATATCAGAGCCATTCTATAGGGCCCAATTACATTGCAATAAAAGGAAATAACTAACTACAACTCTAAGATAACATAATGACTCGAGGGTACTCCTGGCTTCACTCTTGGTCATTCCCTTCCTCTTGAGTGTATGTGTCATCCTCGGTCTCACCTGAGAACACAACATCAAATAACGTAGGGTGAGCAATAACGCCCAGTAGGACTTAAATCTCAGGCTCAAGCAGGCTTTAAATAATTAACGCAATTAATGGAAGAGTATCTAAAGATAGCAGGTACAAGAGAGTCAAAATATAGCAAGAGATAGCACAATAGCACGAGATCGAGTTTAGTTTCCAAAAGTAGCACAAGTATCGAGTATAGCACGAATAGCAGGATGGCCATAGCACAAGTATAATAATCGCACGATGAGTATAGCACTTTGTTTGTCATTCTAGACATCAAGAGAGTATAGCACTTTGTTTGTCATTCTAGACATCGAGAGAGTATAGCACGTTTTGTGTTTTGATTGTCATATAGATAGTCGAGATAGATAGCACTTGAGTGTAATGCCAAACACTCTGATCATTTAACTCCCATGGGCACTAGCACTTTCGGGCGCACATCCCAGGACCAGATCGGGCCCTTTATATAATGCCAGGCATTAGTTATATTGTTTATCTTTAACAATCAGTCAATGGCCAGTATAGAGTACCAAGAAGTAGATGAGAGCACTAGATGAATAGACGAGATAGTAGAGTGAACGTGAACAGAGGAGCGAGTAGAGTACAGATAAGAGCTAGTGGTCATTGCACGTAATGCGACGAGTAAACAGACGATAGTAATAGTTGCACAACACGCACACTTGGTGTTGGCAGTCAGGTGGAACTCACGACCCTACCACTGGCCATGTTAAGCACAGGTCCAGAGGTCCGGCGTGATTCAAGGTAAGAGTGAACTTCTAATAGCCGTTTGGATCATATCGATCCCTAAAGATGTAATGGGTGTTAGGGTACAACTGGCTCGTCGACCATGTGGGAATCCATGATCAGAGGAGACTTACGGAGGCCTTGTGCAAGGGTTCACTAGTCCGGCGAAAGGAATATCCGACAGAGAGTTCACCACAAGCCAGTAAAGTGTGTATATAAAAATAGGTGCTCGACGTTCTAGAGGAATTCTAGAACAGTGGAGCGTCGATATCGGTATATAACAACGCGAGAAACGAATACAAGTCTTTTAAAATAGGGCAATTAATATACTTTATTGCAATAAATTACTAGATACAATATGAGATATTTTATGCCAGATTTCAGCCATATATGGATGGTTCATGTGTGTGCATGTGTAAGAGAAATCATAGATAGAAAAGAAGTCGTGAATATGTATTTTAAAGCATTCAATATAGCTCCAATTTTAAACATGTGTTTTTACTGCGTGTATGACTGTTAAAAAGGCGTAAGAATATTGTAGAAAGTGAGAGTAACAAATTTTTATGGGTTTTCATGCAAAATCCTGTGAACGCGACGTAGGCCAGTAAGGGTAGCGACAGGGTCAGGGCAGATCGCGATAGGGCCTGAAAAGGGTTGCGACAGGACTGTCAGGACAGAAGGGCAGATCGCGACAGGCTTGCATGAGGGTCGCGACTGCCTGGTCAGCAGATCGCGACAATTAGGACTGTCGCGATCAGATCGCGACAGAGCGCTCTATCGCGACGGACCTGTGAATGCGGCCTATCGGGCTGTCGCATTCACAGGGTCTGCGCCTGAGCCTGACAGAGTTCTGATCTGTCTTGGATTGCGGTCCAAAAACTTACCTTTTTGACATAGGGTAGTTCAGAAAATCATAACTAATTGTATACACAATGAAAAATCATGAAACCAGTTTTAAATTGATCTAGACATGCAAGGGTACTTCCAGTAATTAGGAATTTGAAAACAATCATGGTATCGACATAGTTCTATCCAGTTGAACAAGAAGCACCTGATTCCAGGTGCAGCAGAGATGAATGATTTAATTCGAGCAACATGCTTGATAAAAATTAGGGCTTTTAGGGGCAAAAGATCCCTAACAATAAGTAGTATTTACAGTAAAATTTTCGTAGCATGGGACAAGTGTACATGGAGATCTGATTAAACATGATGACTCGGGGTTATCATGTATGCAGAACTTCAAAAATCAAGAACAAAAGATTGGCTCGATGAAAAATTATGAAACACAGAGGGCTTTGTTCTTGGTGATTGGAACTACCTATAGATGGATTTGATTTAGTTTTACTTGTGAGAATGCCTACCTTTGACTCGATTTATCTTCTAGGGCTTAGAACTCCAAGAACGAGGAAGAAGCTCCAAGAACTCCTTCTCCCCACGAGATCCTCTCCTCCTTGGCCTCTTCTCCACGTCCACAACCTTTGGCAATGAGCTAGGGTCGGCCAAGAGGATTTAAGAGGTGTATTTATATAAATACAAGTTCATTCTACTACTACTCAAATTTCTCTTAATTACGAGATTTCCTAACTCCACCTTTCCTCTCTTGCTTTCTAATCTCTAATTGGGTTAGGAGAGTATCTAATTCGTGCTAGACTATATGGGGTAGGTTTAGGAATTCTATTCCAACTCTAATTGCCACTTTTATTACTTTAATAACCCCTTTCTAATTAGGAGATAATTAAACTCCGAATTTAGGGTATTTTCTTTTTATTACTATTTGTAATTCATATTTTGACCCAATAAGTTCTAGAGGATCCATTAAGCAAAGTCCATTACTCTTTTCCATTTAATGGGTTTTATTTAATGCTCCTTTTCATTGAATATCTCTTTAGCTGAGTTTTTTTTATTTATTATTATTTAAATTTTTATTTTTCTCAAAAATTCAGGTTGCTACACATGAGATCTACTAATTTGGGTTAGGTTGGGACCCAAATTCGTGGCCTACCTATTAGGGTAGGTTTAGGATCCAAATCTAACTCAATAACTTTTTAATGCATTAAATACCCCTTTTCTATTTAAGTAATATTTTAGTTACGAATTTAGGGTATTTTTCAATTATTCCCCTTTTAAAACTCTCTATTTTGGCCCACTAATTTCTAATGGGTCTATTTAACAAAGCCCATTATTTCTTTTCATTTAATAGGTTTTATTTAATTCTCTTTTACTTGATTCCTTAATACTTTTATTTTTATTATTATTAAATTTTTATTTTTTCAAAAAATCAAGGTTGCTACAACCCTCCCCTCCCCCTCTTGGCAACCCCCACCCCCTCCCACTCCCGGCCACCCACCCTTGTCAGCCCCCTCCCCCTCCCGTGACCCCCACCCCCTCCCCATCCCACTCTCGGCCCCCCACCCCTGCCACCCCCTCCCCTTCTCGGCGACCCCCACCCCCTCCCCCTCCCGACGACCACCAACCCCCCCCCCCCCCCAATCTAGGACCAATAGGGGTTGACACGACTAATCCAGATTCATTGGAACAGTTTTTACAAGTAAGTATCGGCAAATGTTTGTGATATGAAGGAATGAGTAGCTCTCGTATCAAATAGTACGAATGCAGAGCGGTATAGAATAGTAAGTGTACTTTCAACCACACCACCTTCCTCTGATGTAGTTTGTCACGTGCTAATAAATGTCCACTTTCGGAAATGACAGAAATCGAGTCAAAGAAATAGAACTTATATTTTATTCATCTAATATTCACATTGCGGAAGCTTAAGTACATAATACTCCTCATTATTTTCTATAAGAGGAGTAAGGGAAAATAAAACTTATTACGACTCATTACTACATTACTAAAGAAAAACTAAGTTGTAGAACTTCTGAGGACTAGTTGTCCCGCTCAGCACACTTTTCCCCCCTTTAAGCATCACCCTCATCTTGATCACCTGAAATGGTAGGTTTATATGAGCTAACTAGCCCAGTAGGATTCAATCATACTAATCCAAAAGAATTAAGATAACCAAAGACAGGATAAGAGGTTAAACTGTTAGCAATGCTAGATATCAAGGATGACTGGATGATCATGTCAAACCGACAATAATTGTAAAACAGGAATACTGAAGTAAGATTACATGATCATGAATTCAGGTACAACCATGCTTCGGTTCAATTGCACATTTCAATCATGATAAAAGAACATGACGATAATCAGCTTGTATTGATGCAATGCCAAACAACCACAGATCCTTTATCATTCCGTACGACCAGTAAAAAATTCAGGTGCTCCTCCCAGGACTGGACCAGCCTATTTCCACAGGCATATCTCAAATGAGTCCAAGACCCACAAATTGTCATCATACCTCATTCTTGCACAGTTTCAAGTAGGGGTATATAGTGCTCAAGTTTCTCACAGAACAGATTTCAGGTTATAATGTAAACACTTACAGAAAATTGGAGACAAGCAGTCATATGTACTGGAGATGTTCAAAACATTCCATAGTGAAATATGGATGACTTTTGAATGATCTTTCTCGAGGATACAATGTTGAAATCTAAGGAAATAAGGTACAACTAGTGGGGTCAATACCAAGGTGAGTCATTAAAGCTTGGACAAGAAAAGGTGCTAGAAGGCATGACTGGTAGTGTATGTCGACAGCTAGAAGGTAGCTATCGACAGGTACATGCTTCCAGAACCACATTTCTGGAATCTGGACAGTACCTGTCGACATGCCAGGTTTGGCTGTCGACAGGTCAGGTCCATCTATTGACAGACAGGAGCCATCTGTCGACAGCTGCTGGTTTTCTAAAGTTTTTGGGTTCTGGAAGCTTGAGGCTTGTCGACAGGTGATTCCCATCTGTCGACAGCCGCAGGTTCAGCTTCTAGAAGTGGATCTACAGCCACTCTAAAGACCTTTTTAATGGTTACTATGAATTCAAACATGGTTAACTTATCAAAGAGGGTCTTGTATACAATTCCAACACTCTACATGAGGGGATCAAGTAGAACAACAGGGATATACTGAGGCATATACACCTATAACAAGATGATAGCTGGAAAATAACTCTTCCAAAACACATTCTCTAGCAACTAATAAGAAGATTTCCCTTAATATACCTGGGGTAACATGAATACTAACTAAAACATGATTATAAGGAATAGAAACACATTCTAATGAGGTTTCCAGAATCAGTGGCAAGTGTAAACTGATGATCAGTCCATCCCCATATAATTTGTTTATTATATACAATTTTGGTGATTAACAAAACCTTAACAAATATTTTCTAACAATCCTTATGAAGTTCAGTCACAGGAAATAATCCAAGCAAAATCTGTAAGTTATTCTCACACACTGTTATTTAAAGTTCAGAGCATGCATTTCTTCTAAGTCCACATCAATTTCCTTTATATTACATCGATTTCGATCTCACATTGATTTCATAAGTGAAACATCGTTTCGATTTCACATCGATTTCATAAGTGAAACAACGATTTTGATTTCACATCGATTTCATAAGTGAAACATCGATTTCGGTCTCACATCGATTTCATAAGTGAAACAATGATTTCGGTTTCACATCGATTTAATAAGAGAAACATCGATTTCGGTCTCACATCGATTTCATAAGTGAAACAACGATTTCGGTTTCACATCGATTCATAAGAGAAACAACGATTTCAGTCTCACATCGATTTCATAAGAAACAACGATTTCAGTTTCACATCAATTTCATAAGAGAAACATCGATTTCGGTCTCACATCAATTTCATAAGTGAAACAACGATTTCGGTTTCACATCGATTTCATAAGAGAAACAACGATTTCAGTCTCACATCGATTTCATAAGAGAAACAACGATTTCGGTTCACATCGATTTCATAAGTTACACAACGATTTGATCGCTATAACGATTCGATAAGTTACAACATCGAATTGGTCGCTGTAACGATTCGATAAGTGAAACAACGATTTGGTCGCTATAACGATTTGCTCTTACAACGATTTGCTCTCACTTAAATAATGATTTGCTCTTACAACAATTTGCTCTCACTTAAATAACGATTTGCTCAAACAACGATTTGCTCTTACTTGAACAACGATCTGCCTTAGTAAAAAATACGATTTGATTGGACAACAATTCATTATGATTATCTTCTCAGATATTCCTGATAATGTCCATACTATTCAAATATATTTCAAAACTCTGTGGAGTTCAAGTCTTCACGCGCATACTAGATTTTGATTATATCACATGAAATCTTCTCTTATTTGATATATCAATAAAGCCTTGATTTGTGTGATGACAGGATATCCTTTCCAGTTTAGCATATCATTACTGCACGACTACTAGGGTTGACTGACAATGTAGACAAAAAGTTTGTCTAGGTATCTGTGTTTAATTGCATGCAGGCCTTTTGTAGTAAAGCACATAATGTATGGATCCGTCAACCTGCGAAAAGGATAAAGATTCAGAAGATCTTTCCTAAGGATGTAATGACCAATCCAAGTGTTTGTAGCGGCAAGCTCACCTCTGCATGCCTACGACCAGTCTTTCTAACATACATAAAGATGAGATAACGGGTGTCTGAACGGCTACTTCAACGGTCAAAATATATTGCATAGGATATATAGAAAACTGACGATTCCATGAAGATTACCGAGGTTTTTGAAAAAAAAAAAAAGGATAGCGCTCACATTCATCTAAAAAGCATCTTGGAAGCATCAGATAGAAGAGCTAATTCGCGTCAATTCACCATTTTAAGATCTTAGCTCTCAGCCTTTCTTGCTTAGCTTTTGGAGAGCTTTTGTAGTTCTAAGAGATTTTCTTATTGAAAAATATTTATCTCTCAGACATTGCCTCAGATCAAGCAATCTGTTGTAAGCTTGGTCTAGGGCCTTTCGATTTCTACACATTCCTTGTGTGTATCCTCTTGTGTAAAGAGAAGACCTGTTGGAAAAAGGTGGTGATTATTCCCTTCAGTAAGGAAGGAAGACCTGTGTATCAGGTGTGGTGTTGTTCCTCTTCGGGGTTAGAAGAGAAGGCCAGTTGCGGCGGATGTTAAGGGTCCTAAGGGGGATAGTACCCTTGGTTAGGGAAATCCAAGTTGTTGCTTGGGAACTGGACGTAGGACTCCTGGGATAGGAGGTCTCCGAACCATGATAAACTCTGTGTTGTGTGCTTGCTTGTTTGTCTTCATTATCACTAACACTAACTATCGATCTTAGTGTTTTGTGTTTAGCATTTTTATTGACAGGTTTAATCTAAAAGAATTTTTAGAATCCCATTCACCACCCGATGTGGGCTTGCTAGCTGGGCAACATAAACATGGTCGAAGTCTAAACATGGACTTCTTAACATGGAAGGAGGACAAGAATGAGAAGAAAGAAGATAGGTAAGAAGAATCCTACATGACTTTGAGGAAGATAGAGTCTTCTTCTTCCCAACGAAAAAGTCCACAGCAAGAGGACGAAGCAGGCAGGAAGGTGTGGGAGGTGAAGTATAGAAGAAGCAGCAGCAGCCATGACAAGGCAACAACTATAGCTCCTCAAGGCAGTGGTTGCAGCAACCGTTTCAGCAGCAGCAGGAGCAGGAGCAGGAGAGAACATGAGCAAGAAGTGGAAAGACTCCCACGAAGGGTGAGGGGAGGTTTATATAAGCTCTCAACCCCCTTGCATGCATGGCACGTCGGCCATACAGGTGTTGAGGTAAAACCTCTTTTTACTCACCACAACCATGTACCATGCAAGTTTCCCATGGTTACACCTATGGTGAAATGTGTAGCAGTTAACTCATGGGATATGAGCTTACGTAGCCCATGTGCGTAGCAAGAAAAATCCCAAAAAATGGTTACCGTAATTGGCCAAATTCAGCTGGTCCATTTGTCTTCAAATTTTTATACCCAAATGATATCCATCAAGTTGAAATTTCAACATAGCTAATAAGAAGGTTTTACAAAATATGGTAGTTTTATTTTAAATTTTTAGAATTTATTTTTCACCCAGCAAAATTTACCTGGAAATAGTTGCGTCGACTTAATCTCGAATCTGCACGTACGCAACAATTCTGGTATTTACATTTCTGATATCAACACATTTTTCTGGAAATTATGGTGTTCTCGGATTTTTTTCGTTACAGAATTCTGGTGTCACC
>JACBKR010005412.1:0-21440 GCA_014218235.1 Colocasia esculenta | reverse complement strand
GGGCTGTCGTGTTCAGAACGCAACGCATACCCCTGTCGCGTTCACAGGCAGAAAACCTGTGAGCGCTTTGGGCCCAATGACCGGCCCACCAAGCCTCACAAAGCGCCGCAACACCTGAAACACGTACTAATGGGCCACACACTGGCCACCAAACCCACTAAACATGGATCCATGATGATCCGAAAAATGCACGACGTTACATTGTAGGGTACAGGCCTAGGGGCTAATCGCGGCGACTCAGACGGCACGATTAAGAGATTCCTCAGGATTCGAGGTGCGAGCACTTGAGTGCGATGACTTTTGGGGCCTAGGGCCTAATCGCGTCGGCACGGTCCATACGTCTCTGATTTAAAATGCTTTGTACGACACGATGCGATAAAGTATTTCCCTATTTTATGTATGAAAATCCTGCCAAAACTAACATTAGAATCGCATCGCCTATAGCGGACGCGTTCATGAAGTGGCAATGGGCAGTCTCCGTAAATAAAATAAGTAAATTCTTTATTACATCAACAAGGCCGCCGCGATAAGGACCATTTGGCCTAGTCACGTCCAACATGCCTGGCGCGATAATGGGAATTTATGGAATCGCGTCCACTATGTCAGACGCGTTTCAGAATGCGTCCCCCAGACCCGTCGCGACTTGGAAATGCGCCCACCAGACCCGTCGCGACTTGAAATGAATGCCTATGAGACTAGGAGAGCCTTGGAAATGATGGGGAAGCACCGGGGAAGAATGGGTGAGATCCATAAATATTGGGAATTACTCTTGCAAGGTATATGAGGGCCATTTTTGGCATTATAGCATAATATGAAATTTGCCTGCGGTGGAGTCGAATTCGCGTGTCTACAGCTGCCCCGCCTTGGCGTCTACTTTGCAGGGGAGCGAAGTGAAGGGACACGAAGTGGTGTGCAATGGAGTGAAATGGAGTGAAATGAAATGAAAGAAACGAAGTGTAGCGAAGTGGAGTGCAGTGGAGCAGACTGAAAAGTAGACGCTAAGGTGAAAAATAGACACGCACGATCATTGGTGACTGCCACCTGATAAGTGTCTTTTACCAACACCCAAGGAAGTCACTACCAGGAAGAAGACCTAAAGGAACAAATGTTTGGATCGGAAGGAAACAAAGTGTGCGCATGAGGGGCACGATTGGAAATGTGTACGTGGTACACGAAGGAAAGGTGCCACGTGGGGCACGAGCTAGGTAGAGATCAACTTCCAGCGTAGGGGAAGTACATAAGGACACAATCTATTAGTTGCACCATCGGGGGCGTCTGCCACTGCCTCAGGTGGATCTCTGGAAGTAAAGACGAAATGAAGAGGGATAAATCCAAACAAGAGTTCTTTAAGGAAATCAGCCGGAGGCAACAACAAAGAGAGTTGGGTATTCGACCCGGATTGGAATATTTCAAATTGCTTGGAATTTGGAGTGAGAATGGCTCTCAAATTTCATTGGAAGAGTGGTTTTCCACTGTGGATTTCAATATGCATGTATGCTGGGCTAAAAGAAAAAATAGGTTAAAAGCAGTAAGAAATAACCAAGGATAATATTGTCACGATGGCGTGAGTCAGGACCGAGGGGTATGCATGGGTCCGTCGTCCTCACATGCCAAGCATAACGGCCTATCCATGTGGCTAAGGATCCTCTGGGATAATCATGTTTTTTTGATAAAGGGGAACTCAAATCCCAGATTTCTCAGAGCCACAAGGTCCTTGATATGCTCTAAAGGTATAACATATAGATAACTTGATGGTAGGGGCGGCACGTTGCAGCCTGATGCAATGCGATGAGGCAACACGAATCCTGCACTCAAAACTCATTAGCCAAGAGATAACAAATATCATGGAATAACACATTCATAGCAGGGAGCATAGATAAGTAGTCAACAACAGACACAACTCAAAAAAAATTTTTTTGTTAAACTATGAGGATGAGTGACCTTTTGGCCAAAGAGTTTTTGGAGTTCAGGATGGGAGGAACCCATGAAGGGGAAGAATTGCATCGATCTGACGCAGACCGAATGTGCTTGCCTTGTGCAATACCATCATGAATTTTTTTAGAGTTTTCTGGAGGTATTTGAATTTTTATGATTTTGGATATATCTGAATTTTTATGGATTTTAAAAAGTATTTGGATTTTTTGTGATTTTGGAAATATATTGAATTTTTATGGATTTTAAAAAAATATTTAGATTTTTTGAATTTGGAAATATTTAGATTTTTTGAATTTTGGAAATATTTGAATTGTTTTTGGAATTTTGAAAATATTTGATTTTTTGTGATTTTTGGAAATATTTGATTTTTTGTTGGTTTTGAAAAATATCCATCTTTTTGTTGGTTTTGGTAACATTGTCATGCCATGGCGGCATTAAGGTTGAGAAAATTGACTGGCGAGGGGTCCTTGTTTCCTCCCGTTTCATTAAAAAATACCCAGAGTAGGGCATGCATTCAAAGTGATGCCCTACGGCTGATTGCACTTGGTTTACGGTGTCGCTACCAAAGACATGCTTGAAAAGGGGACTGGGCCTAGCAGGGAGAAGGAAAGAAATCTTGGAGATAAGCTTGGTAAGGGTATTGAGGCATCGGGTTTGACTTCCTTCCTTGGCACGACCGTCAGAAGATTCAGTCTCATTTAAGCATTGGGGCTTTGGGAATTAATTTGATGACCATTTTGTTTGTAGGGACATGCGTACGACCGAGTCCGTTTGGATCTCCACGGGGACTTTGCCACCCTTTGCCATGCCCTATTTATCTTGATTTGATTTTGATTTTTGCATGCATACGGCCAGGTCCTTTTGGATTCTTGTGGGGACTTTGCCACTCTTGACATGCTTTGACTTGATTTTCATTGGTCATTTGATTTGCCCATTTTGAGATATCCTCTTATGACAGAGTGCTTTGGGTTGGTTGCCTTGCTAGAATACTACTACCCATATTTTGACCGAATAAGAGGAGAAACAGACGTTTATGCCTTTCAGGCATGGTTGTGACAGCAATGGTGTCTTCCGAAGCAATCGGCTTAGGGCGCTGTAAATTGTGTGTGAAGTGCCCATGCCAAGGGCAAACCTTAATGACCCGGGAGGGAATTTTGGACTCCGAGCGCGGAATCCTCACAACAGAAGTGCTGCAATAGCATGGCAATGTTGAAATATTCTTTTTTATGGATTTTTTTAACACTGATAAAATATAGTAAGTTTTTTAACATAAGAGTTTTGGAAGGTAAAGGGGATGAATGCCCTACGTTGGGGCGAGACTCAGGGGCTTTGAAGAATGTACAAATTTATTTGAAAATTTAAAGAAATACATGGGGACTGAAGCCCTGAAAGAGGGTAAAGAGAGGACGAATGCCCTGCGTCGGGGCAAGACTTAGAGACTATGAAGAATGTACAGAATTGTTTGAAAATTAAAAAGATACATGGGGACTGAAGCCCCAAAAACAGTGAGCGAAAGGTCGGATGACCTGATTGAAGATAGAGAGGAGAGAATTGCGGAAAGACTTTGGGGACTCCGGCGGGGCCGGAGGGACTTGAAGAAGAAGGAGGGCGCGATGCCCACCAAGAAGGAAAGAATCCGGATGGGCCGGAGGAGGGAAGGAAAAATGGGCCATGAGGGGCCAAAGAGGAAGGTGTGCTGCGTGGGGCGCAAGATTGAGAGGTGCCGCGTGGGGCACAGGAAGGAGATGTGCCTCGTGGAGCACTGGATGGAGATGTGTCTCGTGGGGCACAGGAAGAAGTTGTGCCTCGTGGGGCACGAAAAAGGAGTTGTGCCACGTGGGGCACGGAGGGGAGTTGTGCCACGTGGGGCACGGAAAGGAGTTGTGCCACATGGGGCACGGAAGGGAGTTGTGCCACGTGGGGCACGGATGGGAGAGTAAGGAATATAAAAAGGGGGCGCGATTCCCGGTGCAAGAAAATGAATCATAAAAAAGATGAAAATAAAATGTCTTCCATGGGGAGGGAATGTGGAGAACCCACAGGAAGGTGCTAAGGAGTACAAAAGATGATTGGAATGAAAAAGGAGAAGGTGGCGGAGGCCTCCTAGTCTTTTGCCTTGCCCGGCTTCGGCGGTTCCGCTTGGGAATCGGCTGTTTGACCCTTAGGTATTTCCTCACAAAATGTGCCCAGAGGGCGGATGGTCTTGCTCTTCTCGGAGGGATTGACGGCTCTCAATAAGTGGATTGTTGACTTCTGTCGGAGTTTCAAATGACAATAGCAACTCCCTAGGAATATAGCTCAATGAAAGGGTGGGGAGTTCCACCGACAGAGTTGGAAGCAACAATGAGGGGACCGTGCCCAAAGATTGTTTTGCGTGTGGTATGGGAAGGGGAACGACCCCTTGAGTAATTGATTCTACCATTGATTTGGCTGCTGAGTGGTAAGCACAATCTACATGGTTGACCCCTTCACTAGCGTGGGAAGGTTCACAATAATGGTGTGAGGGGTCATGAGAGCTTGGAGGGGGAGCTTCCCTATGAGTATTTTAAAATGTGCCCGGTTGGCAACCAGAATGATTGACATTTTTTAGAAGGCCTCTTGGTGGCCATGATCAGAGGGGAGGACTTCGCTTAGTGAAAATGCCCGGTATAGAAACAATGACTGGCATGCGAGGGATGTAGTCTTGGATTTTGAATAGCATGCCAGAATCTCGGGGCTTCCTTCTTCTGCTGATGCCTGCGGCTCTTCAAGGGAATGCACCTACTCGGTGGATGGTGGTGGAAAACGGATGGAGTGGAAGGCTGTATGGCGGTGGAGGTGGAGGTGTTTAATGGGTATGATGGCAAGGGTTTGCTCGGGCTCGGTTGCCAATGGTGTTAGATAACGGGAGGTGTATGATTGGTATTATGGTGGGTGGAGGCTTAATTATGGAAGGTTTAATGATAATGGACGGTAATGTGGGAGGTGTAGGTAAATGGCGTACGAACATGACCTCCGAAGGTTCATCATCATAACACCAAGTGGTTTCGCAGATGGGTTGGGCATTAACAACTTAGGCCCGAGCAAGGGCTGCGATGGAGGTGATGTGGAGGTAGTGGTGGTTGTATGGGAGTTGGCATGGGAGCCGGAGCAGGTGCAGCGTAGGGCACATGAGCTTCTTCATGCATGGGGGCGTCGTATGGCCCAGTTGGAGGTTGTTGGGTCTGAGGAGGGCGAATCATGTGGACGCCTGGGTGGAGGCATGTTGTGGTAAATGGGAGTTTGTGGAGGTGTATATGATATGGAGGTTGTATGGTGGTGAGGTGGATGGTGGATGGCGTCCACTGATCCGTTCTTTCTCAGATTAATTTGATGAAAAAGATCTACGATCGGGAAGTCCATTAAATATGTCTGGATGTAACGTCCGCGCTCGTAGAGCTCTTCCATGGTTTCGATCTGGTTAATGGCCGGATGTGCTTGAACCTCGGAGTGGAGTGGAAATAATGGCTTTGATTTGCTCCGACTCCGAGAGCACATGCTACATTCTTGTGGCCATTGACCTCCAACGGTCAGCAAATTGTACAATTTCCTCGTTGGACCTCATCTTCTCGGATGCTAGATCCGTGAAAGAGAGATAGGGGCTGACGCGGTCTTTGTACCTCTGAAGGAATTTTTTATACAGGGGGTGGAAGTCTCCTGCCTCACTTGGCTTTAAAGGGTAGAACCATTCGAGTGCAGGGCCGTCAAGAGATTTTCTGAATAAAAATGCCAAGGTGATTGGGTCTCGTTTCCAACAAAGGACACATGGAGAAATCCTTGACATAAAGGTAGGGATTGCCCGTGCCATTGTACAGTCGGTACGTGGCATCTCTGAAGGATGTATATAAATCTGAGGGAGAGCCGGCATGGCGACAACGGGGTCACCCATGGGATCTGAAAGCTGTTTATTGATTCTCCAAATATTCAATTTCTGGAGAGAAGAGCATTTGGAGTGGAGTGGGTTGCCGCGGGAAATGAGGGAGTACATGGTGGTGGCCTTGAACTAATGGGCTTCCCAAGGGGTGGTCTGTACGACCGGAGCACAGGAGTGCAATTGGCCAGGGGCCGAGGTGATGAAGAATGTATAGGGAGATGTGGCGAAGTCGGGAATATACAAAGGTGGGTGCCTAGAGGAAGGAGGAATGAGGAAGAGTTACCCTCAACTAAAGATTGTATCAGGTTGAGTTGTTGAGGGGTGAGCTGATCAATGGCATGCAGGACATTCTGCACAGTGGAATCATGGCGAGGGGGGCTCTCGCCGGGTTTTGATTGAGTGATGTGTGGGGGGACATCAAATTGGTTAGTGCGCGGGTGCGCACGTAACCGTAGGAAGTAGAAGGTTGTCCCTCGCGGTGGTGAAATGGACGGAGATGGGATTGAAAAGATGGGGATTGAACATCATCCTCATAGTCCATGTTAAGATAAGCATGATGATGCGGGTCTATTTTTACAAAGCAAGCAATCAAACAGGTTGAACAAAGATAATTAGTCAAATATGGTTCAAACAAGTGTGATGATTAACGCTTGCTTTAGGAGTTTCACAATTATTAGATGGATGAAAATGTTATGTCACTCCTGGTGAGATCCTAGTTGGTAGAGTATGGAACTTCGGGTACAGCTAGAATCACCTCTCAACACGCAACATGATATCTAAACCCGGGTCAACGGAGGGGTACAACCAGCTCGGTCCGCCATAAGGGAATCCACGGAGTACGGAGACTTATGGCGTTCCGGGAGAAGGTTCGCTAGTCCAAATGGACGGAATGCCCAATGGAGAGCTTGCCTTCACCAGAAGGGTGTGTGGAGCCTAGGATATGAGGGAAGGAGATCCCCCGACCGATGCAAAATGTCATGTATGCAACAATTATAGCAAAGATGGCAAAAGGGGCGCGTTCTGTCAGCAGGTTGAATCGCGGCGGGTACAGATGCCGCGACTTCAAAATCACGTCCAGTCACCTGGATGCGGAACTGAGAGCCCCAGAAGGTAGTCAAGGCCGTGTCTGGTTCCTATGGATGGACTGCTGATAAGAACGCGTCGGCCTTTGCCGCCGCGACAAGAAATTGAAATGTGTCCGGTAAGGCAGACGCGTTACCAAACACTGAATCGCGTCCTTGTGTGGGACGCGATTCCAAACAGACAACGAGAAACAAAAATGAAAGCAGGAAGCAGGAAGCATGGAAGATGTACATGAAATAAAAAATTAAGATATACAGAGATGCGTCAGACTTAGCCGCCTGAGACAACAGAAATGCGTCAGCTCAGGCCACCGCAACAAGAAAACAGTGACGCGTCGGCCTTAGCCGCCGCGACACGAAAACAGTGACACGTCAGTCTTAGCCGCCGTGACACGAGACAGAGACGTTCTGGTTCATCGGCCACGTTCTCACACAGAATCGCATCCTCTGTGTTGGACGCGATTCCAAAGGCAACCTGGGAACTAAAAAAATGGCAGTAAACAAGAGATATGAAGCATAATAAAAAACTAAACTAGACACACAACATGCAGCTGGTATATGTATAAAAAGGGACAAAAGAAGGAGAGGCACGTGAGAGCGCCGGGGAGAGTGCCATGTGGGGGCACGAAGGAGGGGCGGTAATCAAAAGAAAAGCACAAAAAGAGGTCCACCGTGATCGCCAATTTATAGACGCCGCTTTTCGCTCCTCCAAGGTTCCTTCAGGACCCCGAAGAAGAGAGAGAGAGAGAAAGGAGGCCCACAAAGAGGAAATGATATTGGGTGGGGGAAAAGATCATGATCGCCAGGTACGCGAGGGTACCGAATGGAGGTGCACGATAAGGGGTGCGGATGGAAGAAGTGATCGCGGATGTTACCTTTTAGAGCATGGGGAGATTGCGCGGGGGATGTGGGTTCCTCTTCCTCTACGAGCACGGCCGGCCATGGTAGATGGCGTTTTCCCCATTTGATTACCTTGACAAAGAAAAAGACAAAGAAGAGAAAGGGGATTAGCCAAATAATGTGTAGTACCGAATCCAAAAGAATGAAATAAAATGAATAAAGAACATGGGGAACGACATACCATGTAGGGCTTTTAAACCCCTAAAATAATTATGTGTGTGTGTATGCATGCAGTGTGTGTGTAAAAAAGGAGTATGGGAGCCGCATGGGGCCCGAAGGAGGTAAATGAAAAGAGCCACGTGGGGCCCGGGGGAGATGAAATGTAAATTAAAAAGGGAGAAAGGGAGGGGTGCTTCCCCGAACGGTAGATGGCGCGATGGCGCTGCCAGTTGGACAGACAAAGGAAGAGGAGGAAGAACGTCGCTCCTGCCTTGCTCCGGTTCGCGTGGAAGACGACGGAGGGGGACAGTCCAGCTCCGAACTCCAAGGAACGGGGACGTAGCTTGGCATGGAATGGTAGGCGTTCCTCCTTGGCTCAGAAGTCGAGGAGGGAATCTGGCAGGGCTTCGCCACTTTCTTCGAACCCCCCTCTATAAATGACCCTCGGGGGTCTATTTATAGAGAACAGATGCTTGAATCGCATCGGGCACAGCCGCCGCGACTATAAGGGTTTAAGCGCGTCCGACCGGCACACCGCGATTTACAAGCCTCTGATTTGACAAAAGCGTGATGATTATGTCCTGCGACCGCCTTCAGAATCGCATCGGGATGACCACCACATTATTGAAACGCGCGGCCTACCCGCCGCGACTTCATTTTGGGCACGTGGGCCATAAATACGACGACTCCGGGGTCTGGCATGTTCAGGCCTACGACTTAATCGCAGTGGCTCAGGCGGACGTGATCAGAGATTTTGCGCGATTCCAAGGTCCGGGCGCTCGAGTGCGACGACTTTTGGGGACTAGGGCCTAATCGCGTCGGCACGGTCTGACGCGTCTCTGACTTAAAACGCGTCGGGGGCGGCACGACGCGATAAGGTATTTATGAATTTTATTTATAAAAATATTGCCAAAACTGACATTAAAATCGCGGCGCTCACAGCGGATGCGTTCATAAAATGGCATGGGCATTTTCCATAAATAAAATAGGTAAATTCCTTGTCGCGTCGCATAAGGCCGCCGCGTTAAGGACCCTTTAGCCTTGTCGCAGCCAAGATGCCTGGCGCGACTATGGAATCGCGTCCGCCTTGCCGGACGTGTTTCAGCTACCTTCATGAACGCGTCCCGCAGGCCCGTCGCGACTTTAAGAACGCGCCCCGAAGACCCGTCGCAGACGAACGTGCCTCGAAGACCCGTCGCGACTTGAAAACATTGCCTACAACCTCCGGCCAGCCTTGGAAATGGAGGGGAAGCACCAGGGAAGAATGGGTGAGATCCAGAAAATGTCGAGGAACTACTCTTGCAAGGTAAAAAGTGGCAATTGTGGCATTATGGCGCAATATGAAATTTGCCCGCGGTGGAGCGAATTCGCGTGTCTACAAACACTCCAAGAAATAAGTGGAAGAGATGTGAATTAGAGTTCCTCGATGAAGATGACTTGCAGAAGGTTGATTGAAGACACTTGAAAAAAATATGGAGATCTTCTTCAATTCACGATGCTCTGCTTCAGTGGCATCCGAATTGCCAGTTCTTCTTCTTCCTCTGCTGCTCTTCTTCTCTAATCTACTCCTTTTTCCGCACTTCACTACTTGGCATTGATCCACACATCCTCTTGGATGAAATGGCTAGAAGGCTGGAGGCTTATTGATCCAGATGAGATTAGAGAGCTTTTTATAGCCTCTGTGCAGTCCCTTTTACGTGAGAGAGATGTTCACAGAAACCTAGGATGCACCCTAGGCTGCCGCGTGTCAAAAAAGTCCTTTACCTTATTGCCACTTGGATAAAAGGACACTTTGGTATTATAGAATCTCTCACAAAGATCTCAGACCGAAATCACAGCCATTGGATATCATCCTCTGCACGATTCTGGGTTTGCACAAAAAGTGAGTCGACTCATATTCCATGAGAGTCGACAATACTGGCTAAATATCAGTTCAGGCTAATTGGCAGAACACTAGTGTGACTTGACAGACAACTAGTGTCGATCTGAACAACAGGTAGAGTCGACCGGATCAAAAGATAGAGTCGACCTCCTATGTATTCCATCAAATCAGGTTCACTGGAATGATACCAGTGTCGACCTCACTTTCAGCTAGAGTCGACACTACTGACATTGGATCTTCAGAAACTTGTTGGGCAGCCTTTAAGAGTCGACCTGTCTGTCAACTCGAGTTGACCTGATCAGTAACTAGAGTTGACCTGATCAACAACTAGAGTCGACACTACTGTGACTTTTTCTCAGGAGCTTGCTGGGCATACCTTGAGAGTCAACCGGTCTGTCAACTAGAGTCGACTCTACTTGACAAAAACTTTGTAAACTGTTATGAATGAAGAGTAGACCATCAAAACATGTTATTAACAGTAAGATATGAGATATTAAGTATCAAGAACATGTTGTTTGTGCATTATTGTAATATATGTCATCATCAAAATCAAAGTATGAGTGATGTCCATTAGTCATCATTAAAAAATTCATCTTAAGAAATTCCCATTACGTGGGCCGAATAGCTTGTAGGTCCTTATCAAGCAAGTGCAATATTCAAATCTCCCGTCACACCCATGGTAGACCGACTAAGCATACAAGGAATATTTGAAGCAGGCCCCTATATGGCTGAGGAAGTAATCTCGGCAACTAAATTACATACCATTTCCTAGGGAGGTGGGGAACCAGCCCGAGATTATATCCGGCGGTGGAGGAACTTCAGCAGGAAATGTAAGCAACCACTGTGTGAAGAAGATGTTGTCAATATATGCAAGAACAACATGCAAAGGAGAGTCTAAATAGAATGGGCGGCATCAATATTAGAACTTCGATCAGCTGAACAATGTGCCGCTATATTGAGGCATTCCTCACCAAGTACTCTTCTACTGATATTGCGGGCCAAAGGAAGAGGCACATCCAGATTCTGGAAACGCTGAAGGGGAAGCCGTTCTCCACTGCCAAATTGTCAAGGCAAAACAAGTTGATTCCATGCAAGAGAAAATGCAAAAGCCTATTCCTTCTCGAAGAACAAAAACCAGGCTCCTCTTTGAATTGGCCCGGGAGCACAACAAAATTGTCTTGCCAAATCTAAGAGGTCGGAGGACACTAGAAGGAGAGGTGATCCACCTTCTGCCCTTACATCAGGTGGTTTGAAGCATGTCATAGAGGATTGCTATGTGTTCAAAGATGTGGTCCAAACATTGATCAACAAAGGCAAACTACTAGTGGGTGAATACAAGGTGGATCCGCCGCGCCCACATGAAGCCCCAGTCCGACAGAAAGCTCGATATAAAAAGGTAAATGTAATTTCTCTATATAAACAACTACCCCAAGAGATGCCAAAGGATTGTTATGTTCTCAAAGATAAAATTAAGATCTTGATAAGAAAAGAAGAACTGCAAATGTACAAGTATGAGTGGGTCCACCACGATCTCATGGGGCTCCAATGCAATAGAAGGAAAAATATACAGCAGCTTGCACTAGCCAATATGAGGGGGGGGGGGGGGGTAGATGCAAGCTATAATATCCAAGCCAGAAAGCATAAGCAATTCAAAGTACTCAATGCACGAAGGAAATCCATGCACCCTGGGGGAACTTCAAGATCTTCAGCCCCTCACAAGAAGGGCCAGCTCGCCGAAAGTGAGTTATTCTTAGGACACATATAATGTCCATGCATGTAAATGTTATTCCATAAACAAAAAAGAGAAAAGAAAGAATTACAAAAAAAAAATGAGTGACAAAAAATGAACGACAAAAAAATGATGAATAAAAAAATAATGACAAAAAAGACAAAAAAAGTATGCAACAAGGGAGGGATTTTGTTGGTTTGGTCACCCTGACTACCCAGCATTGGGACCAAATGACCAGAACGGTCTCCAAAGAGCTTTCAGAGCCACCAGAGGTATTATCGTCAATGACGAGCAACAAAATAAAGATAGGCCAACCATACCGCTAGCCGGACTATGGTTCTGAGAAAAATAATGCCTCAACAAAATTGCATTTCTCTAGAGGGCGATGATATGAGCCTGCATGATGATATCACACCGGCCTTTCACCGCTGTACATATCCATACATGAGATTTCTCACTGAATTTTCAGTACATGTTCTTTTTTCAGAACTCAATAAAGCTGACGAAGAATTTATCCCTATTCAGGTATCATCTACATTTCAAAAAAAAATGACAATTTGTCAATCTTGTTTTCAAAACTCATGTTTTAAAACTGGCAGTTTGACACTCATGATTTCAAAAAAAAAAAAATATTTAAAAAAAATGGTGGTGACTCGACAATCATGTTTTCAAAACTCACATTTTTAAACCGGCAAGCTTGCCACTCATATTTCAAAAGTGGTGACTCGTCAATCATGTTTTCTGTAAGACCCTCGAATTTTCCGTCGTATTTTTCGTATTTATGTGTGTATATTGTGTGGAGTATGTATGCACGTATTTACGTAGGTATTAAAATAGTATAATTACGTGTACATGTGTTATATTAAACGTAAATAATGTATGTATTGCATGATGATAGTGTGAATATAATACCATGTACTTATTGCGAGTATAGAAGCTTGGTATGCTTGGTTTCTGCATAAATTAGGGTTCTGGCCGAAGGCCCTTTTGGTGTCAATCCCCAGGCCGTTGAGGTGGTGTTAGCGTCCAGCCCTGGACGCCAACCCTAATTCCGACGTCTAGCGATCTGGACGTTGACTTCTCTCTAGCCTGCATACGCAGCAGAGCTGCTGTCTTCTGAAGCAAGGCATGGCAACCATTGGGGGATGTCCCCCAACGGCTCTGAGGGTGTCCCATCACCCTAGTGAGTGGGAGAAAGACCCTCTTTAGGTCTGAACCCGAAATGGCTCTCCCCATTCTTTCCCTTCACCCTTGCAAGAGAGAGAAGTGAGAAAGAAAAACCAAGGTGAGCTGTGAGAAAAACCCATTTTTTGAACCCCCAAATCCGACCCCTTGGAGGTTCATTTGAAGATCTTCTGCATCAAGGAGGAAGCTGAAGCATAGGGGAAGGCCTCCCCATCATCCCCTCGGCATGCAGATCACCCAGGAGCTCGGAGGAAGGCAATCTTGGAGGCACTTCTGCAACTTCTTGGAACTGCCCAAGGAGGTCTTCTTCGAGCCATAAATCTCTTGGAGGAATTTTAGAGAGGCAAGTACCTATCTATGGTGTTCCCATATGAGTCTAGGTGGTTTTTTTACATTTTTTATGGAATTTTCTCGAGTCCTAGACCCTCCATTTCACCCAAGATTTAGAGCTCGGGTCTGTGTTTTCTGCACAGACCTGAGTAGACGGCAAGGTCCCTGGACGCCCATTTCATCCTTAGCGTCCATCGACCATGCCGCTGACTCTGATTCAGCGGCCAGAGACCGCCGTCTAGTTCTTATGAACAGAACAGTGAGCTGTTCTGTCCCTCTGTATATTAATTTCGGTATGTTTTATGCGATGAGGATATATGGTACACCTTATACTCTATGTATTTGTGCATTGTGGTTGTGGATGAATGTGATTAATGGTGAATGTGGGGTAATGACATCTTGTAAATTTTGAGCATAACTTGTAGATAATTTTTGGCAATTAATGTTCCATGACTAGGATTAGTTAAATGTCTTGTTTTCAGTCTATTCATGAAGAATTGTGGGACATGTATGTATGTTCCGAATTTTGGTAATTCATGCATACTTGTGGAATTGCTAGTAAGTTCGGTTCGGTAAAATGAAAGCATGTAAAATGGTTTGTGGTAACGGATTTATAGATGTATGATTAGGATGATGTTATATTCTGAAATCATGTGTTAGTGTTCTCTGTGCAAAACAGTAAGTGGATGAATTTCAAATGTGTTAGACCCATGTTAGCTTAAGTTGTGAATATATGCTAATTAAGTGTTTGATCTTCTGTAAATCCTACTTAGCTCAGAAAAATCTGAAAAATTGAGGGTATGATTTGGAACCCGAAACAGCATGTGGTTAAAATTTCAGGTCAATTGGAATAGTAAATAAAAAGTTATGTACTTTCATGTGAAATGTGATAATTCGTGCATATGATCGAAATGTGATTAGATTTTGTTTAAACCCAGCATGATTAATGTGTTTACTGTGTGTTGAACCTTGAAAACTCTGTAGTACCATGTTAGGAAAACAGAGTGTGTTCATGTGAGTGAGAAAGTGTGAATGTAATGAAGAGTGTCAAGTGTAAAACCATGTGTAAAACGGTAAATGTGTAAAAGTGTAAACTGTGCCAATGTGATACTGCTTCCGAGAAGGCAGTGGAGCCGTATCAGGAAAAGTCCCCTGAGAAAGTTCATTGTGTTAAAGTGACCCTAAGAGCATTAGGGGGAAATCCTGGAGGTGGACAAGTACCACTGGTTAGGTGGAGACTTGTTCTCCCGGTCTGCGCAGTCCAAGAGTCGCCATTGTATTGCCTAGATGGCGTCTATGTGATGTGATGTGTTTGTGTCCTTCTTGGTGGTTTGGACTATGTGTCATGGCACTAATATGTGTAAAAGTGTAATGTGTAAAGTGTATGTGACCATGTGTAAATGTGTAAGTGATATGTGAATGTGTATATGTAAAGTGAACCAGTGAAAGAGGGAACTAGTGTAAAGAAAAATGTGAAATCTTAGAGATGTAAATGTGTTATAGAAACCATGTAAACTAAATCTGAAACCAAGTGAATTCAGAAATGCATGTTATTTTCTCATGTTGTGTGTGCAAAAGTGTTTAGAATCCATGTTAGGAACAACAAATGAGTATGTGAGTAAAATGGCATGATGGATTGTTCATGTGTTATGTTTTAGCAACGTTGTAGCTTTCATGTGTAGGTTTATAGTCATTGCCATGTGAGATCAGCAACCTAAGTATGATAAAAAGTTATGTTGTACTTAAGAATATGTGGAATCCATGCTAATTATGTTCCCCGTTCATGTATGCAATTGTCCATGTCAATAGCTCTCACGTTCGATTAAAGTCTCATGAGTGAATTGAATAGAGACCATGTGATAGGTGAATTTTATTTTTGAAATCTGAAAGCATGCGTTATTATAAAATTGTAGAACCTTCATGATAGGTTAAAACTTAAATGACTAGCATGCTATGTGTTACAAATTGTAATGTGCGTGTAGAAACCGCTAGGACTTGTACATGTATATCATGCATAGTGTTACTTGCTGAGTCCCTGGACTCATTCCTTGCTTCGGCGTACGGTATAGTTGGTGACACAGTACCCTCGGAGGAGGCAGCAGAGACGGACTCCGAGCGTGGAGACTAGCCAGTTTTGAGATCTTTGTGACTGTGTACTTCTTAGTATGTACTTGAACATTGTATTAGAATTATCATTAAAAGAATGTATGTGGATATTTTGTATTTCTATTTCAGCATTTAATTCATGTGAACTCTAGTTCCTTTTGCAAATTGTAAACTGCATGTATGTTTAATGTGGATGATGAATGAATGGAGATAGTTCTCTTTTACTTCCGCTACTCTTTATTATATTCGCGTGTATCTCAGCTGTTTGTATCGTTGGGTAAATGTCCCACTGTGGCTGGCAGCACTCGCTATAACCGACGTGGGTTGGTATAACCGTACCGGTATAATGAGGCCGTCACATTTTCAAACTACTATTTTAGAACCAGCAAACTTGTCATCATAATTTCAAAAAAAAAAAAACTCAATTCAAAGTGGCGACTCCCAATCTTTTCAAAACTCGTGTTTAAAAACAAGCAAGCATGACACTCATGATTTAAAGAAAAAGAGACTCATATTTCAAAAAAAAGTGGTGGTTTTCCAATCATATTTTTTAAACTCATGTTTTAAATAGACAAGCTTTCTACTCATGATTTCAAAAATGACGAATCGTCAATCATGAGTTCAAACTCATATTCCAAGTCGACAAATTGCCAACCATTAAAAAAAAAGTTTTCTACCCTTGTACCTCCAATGGATTCTCCTCAGTTGTTGGCTTCCCCAACTTCTTGGGGTTACGTTCATAAAGATATTGTAGGACATCAACGCCAACACTAGAAGATAACTAGGTCGACAGAGTTGTCCATAAGTCTTGAAGCTGATGGCCTCAACATAACCAGCGACACCATAATAAAACCAGGCCATGGAGTTGTCCATAGGTCTTGAAGCTGATGGCCTTAACACAACTGGCATCACCAGAAGATAAAACCAAGTCGATGAAGTTGTCCATAGGTCTTGAAACTGATGGCGTCAACACAACCGGCATCACCAGAAGATAAAACCAGGCCGACAGAGTTTTCTGTAGGTCTTGAAGCTGATGGCGTCATACAACCAGCGTCACCAGAAGATAAAACCAGGCCAGCGGAGTCGTTTGTAGATCTTGAAGCTGATGTCATCAACAAACCGACGTCAGTAGGAGATAAAACCAGGCCATAAAGTTACCCATAGGTCTTGAAGCTGATGGCGTCAACACACTTGCGTCACCAGGAGATAAAACCAGTCACGTAGTTGTCCGTAGGTCTTGAAGCTGATGGCATCAACACAACTAGCGTCACTATGAGATAAAACCAGGCCAACAGAGTAGTCCCTAGCCTTAAGCTGATGGCGTCAACACAATTGGAGTCACCAGGAGATAAAACATGCCAGCAGAGTCGTCCGTAGTCTTAAAAGCTGATGGAGTCAATATAATTGGTGCCACCGGAAGATAAAACCAGGCCGACGGAGTTGTCTGTAGGTCTTGAGTTGATGGCGTCAACACACTGGCGTCACTAGGAATAACCAAGCCGACAGAGTCATTCGTAGATCTTGAATCTGATGGCGTCAACACACTAGCATCACTAGGAGATAAAACCAGGCCAGCGAAGTCGTCTGTAGGTCTTGAAGCTGATGGCGTTAACACAATTGGAGTCACCAGAAGATAAAACAGGCCAGCGGTTCGTCCGTAGTCTTGAAGCTAATGGCGTCAACACAATTGATGCCACTGGAAGATAAAACCAGGCCGACAGAGTTGTCCATAGTCTTGAAACTGATGACGTCGACACACCGCGCGTCATCAGGAGATAAAACTAAGCCATTGGAGTTCTTCGTAGTCTTGAACTTGATGCGACGACACAACCAACGTCACTAGGGGATACAATCAGGCTGACGGAGTAGTCCGTGATTCTGAAGCAAGTGCTAACAACTTGACACTCGTGTCAAAACCCACATAAAAAAAATGATGAGCAAAAGGGCTAAAAATAGAGATGCCCTCCGGACTTGTTTAGATTTCCTATCTATACAAGGGTAAAAATGGTTAAATAACTGGCTACTGTGAAAACCCAAAAGGGCGTTATGGGCAAAATTAGGAATCCTACTACGTGAAAAACAGAAAGGACGCGTGGGCAAAAGTAAGAAGGGGCTGACTCTAGAGAAAACCCGAAAGGGCGCTTGTGTCAGTAATGTGGTTAAAAAAAATGTCAAAAAATGTTTTAAAAAAAGAGTTTGCAAGAAGGGATAGTTACATCTCTGCTACCCCAAGTGAGTCCTCTTTTTGTTATGCATTCCCTAAATCTAGATAGGCACTCTCTTGTTAGTGAACCTCAAACTCAAGCTGTCTTTTGCTGTCTGTGCCTCACATTTATATATACTCACTCTTGCCAGTAGGACCCTAGGTTTAGATAACACACTGCATTTTCAAAACTCCAAATAAAGCCCAACCATGACTTCTTGCCTTGGCTGTCTAGTAAGTGATTTTCCCTAGAACCCTTCTTGAAGCAAACCCATAGGTTTTCTAGATTGCCACTTCACCATCTACCCAAATAACCTCGCACCATCTACCAACATCATGGTACGATTGATGGTTGAATTATATTTCACTCGTGAACTTTTCTTTATATAAAAAAATAACAAAAAAGAGGCTTAAAATAGAGGTGCCTTACTGAACTTGTCCAGGTTTCCCTGGACAAAGGTAAAAAGAGCTAAAAACCCCATTATTGCGAAAATCTGGAAGGGCGCCATGGGCAAAATTGGGTATCCCGCTACACAAAAACCTGAAAGGCATATAGGCAAAAACAAGAGGGGGTCGGGTTGGGTGAACCCAAAAGGGCACTCAATTTGATAATGAAAATAATCAAAGACAGATGCGAAAGACCGGCAGATTTCAAGTCTCTAGAAGAAATCCTGATAGAAGTTGTACTTGATAGTCAAAGTTTATCTTCATGTCAGTCGGAGTTTTTACCTTATATGTGACGAGTGAAACTTCGTCATATATGAAGTGATTCTGACACATTTCAAGTCTCTGGAAGGAAATTCTTGACAGAGTCGGTTGACAACCAATGAACAGTGTCGATAGATGATGCGCTCTAGTAAATTTTATTCTCTGGAAGGCAATGCCTAATAGAATTGGTCGACATCCAGAGAAGTAGGTGTCGATAGATGATGTATCTTGCAGATTTCAAGCTCTTGAGGGAGAATTTGACAGAATCTGCCACCACTCGGAAATACAAAGTCAAAAAGGAAGACAAGGCTCTTAATCCATCAACAGACAAGCAACACCGATAATTGTCATTATTGTGAGAGGTGCTGCAAATCTCCAAAGTAGTTTTGGTCCTCATAGTCAACGATAATGGCATGGTGGTATTCTACTTCCTCCAGCAAAGCCTTAACACTACCTCGTGCTCAGGTTGTTGCCGTCTTGGCAGACAGCTTAGAAGAAAGGAAATCCCAATGGTTCACACAGTACACAACAAGGCCACTCAACCGAGTTTAAGGGGCCGCAAGCTCATACAACAAGCCAACATGTCCCACCGACTTATATAGTGAGCCAACATAATCCAATTGACGCAATGGTCATCTGACTCATGAAGGTCATAGGCTCTCAAAGCTTCTTCCGATTCACCAACCCTGGTGAATCGCGGCTACAACTTTGTGCCCGCCGACTCGCAGAGTCTCTTGCCGACTCGCGACGTCTTTTGCTGATTCGCCAACTGTTGTTGAGGTTGTCAAGTACTGCCGACCCAGGACGCCGATAAGCTAAGGGATGTCGATTCATTAAATATGTAGGTTTATAAAGCACGTGGCCACCCGCATTATCAAGCTGTTGACATATGACCGACTGTCATTCCACGACAACGGCGTCAATGAGTCAAGAGACCACCAACATAACAACACCCCAGAGACTGTTAGCATGGCACAATTCAAATTGACCGTACTAATAGGACTAGTTCACATCAAATTGCGCCAATGAATTCAGCCAGCTCCACGAAATGCACCTGCGAGTGCCGAGTCATTTGTCGCCTCTCGCATCACTCGCAGGTGGGGGCATTTGTTGACAGCCCAATATTTATTGGGCTTTAACCATGGTGGTATGGCCCATTAAAAGGCCCAAGGCTCCACCACCTAGAAGGGCCTTTGGCCATCCAAGAAAAGGGGTGAGCCTAAGAGGCCTATCACCACCACACCTCCCCCCTTTAAAGGGCCACTGCGACTATAACAAAAAAAAGGGGGGGCAGAAAAAAAAAAAGGCAGTCTGAAAAAGGGGAGGAGTTTTCTTGGAGATCAAGCAAGAAGAGGTGTCTTCTTTTGGGGGCGGTACGAGAAGCAGAAGAGAAAAAGAGGAGGGCGGTGAGCTTTGCTTCTTCATCTCCGAGAAGCGAAGTGAAAAGCTTGATAGAAAGAAGAGGGTGAGGAGAGGAGTGATGAGATCAGAGAAAGAGAGAGAGAGTGCTTTGTTCTTCCTTCATTTTTTCTTCTATTAAACTTCTGTTGCCATTTCTCTGTTACTATGTCGTTGCCTGTCTCCTTTTTCTTGATGTACGATGGCATTGATGGCCCCCTTCTGAAATAGGATGCCATGAGTTTTTTTAATTTTATAGAAAGAAACCCCATCCCTTTTCATCTAATAAGAGAACGAATGTATGTTCATTTCCCTTTTTTCCTTATTAACTAGCACTATTTGATGGCCTTTTTTTTCTGTGTGCATCGGTTGGTGCTCCTCAAATGGGAGAGTTGGATGACTTTGATGTCCAATTCCTTCTACGAGAGAACTACATAGGCTTTTTTACTTGGTAGTGGGTGACCCCCCCCCCTTTTTTTTGTTAATCACCTAGTTTGCACCTCTGCTATAAGCTCTGCTTTGTTATGGGTGTTCTTTTCCTTTGAATGTTCTTTGCCTATTCGCAACAATGGGAGCTTTAAGCATTAAAGGGGTAGATCTCACAATATCTATGTCCGACTATGTGGACTCAAAACACACTCAATCGCCGTCTAGGTTCATTTATCGTCTCGGTAATAAACGATCCTTTGTAGGCGTGCCTCGGGGATCGGTATGTGTGCCATTGGGTGACGTCATACGCAATAAACACCTTGTTTTTGGTACCGTCTCCATCATGGTGGGTAGGTACCGCGGCCTCCCCCCTTGCCACAGATAAGGGGAAGTGCTGCCAAATTTTTTCAGTGACTTTTGAGTGGGCAACATTCTGGACTGATGAGTCGGCAAGGATTAAACAGGTGTCGACTCACTGGAACTAGTGAAGTGTTTCAGACTATGAGTCGGAAAGCCTCATAGGGGATGAGTCGACAAACCTCAGTTCATAGAGTTGTCGAGTAAGCAGTTAATGAGAATGTTCATTTATGATCTCAGTATTATCATTTCTCTCTTAGGTATGCCTCGGAACTAGTACCGTGTGTCATTTGGGTGACACCGTACACAAAACAAACTATCCTTTTCTGGTATTGTCTCCATCACGATAGGCGGGTATCGCGCTCTCCTCGCGACATAAAGATAAGGGGAGATGCTTCTGATTTTCTTCTGCGCATTCGAGTTGGCAAGGCCTCTTTGAAATCCTCACTAGTTGAGTGAGTCGATAGGCTCAATAGTGTCTCACAATTGAATCATGTCTATCGATTCAGTTGTGTTGTGCCGATTCAACTGTGTGTATCGATTTAGTAGTCTTGATGACTCGATCAGGTTCTGCCGACTCGATCAGTCTTGTTGATTCAATCAGGCTCTGCCAACTCGATCAGTATTGCCGATTCAGTCAAGTTCTGGTGACTTGATCAGTCTTTCCCATTCAGTCGGTTCTGGTCGATTGATCAGTCTTGGCGATTCAGTCAGGTTCTACCGACTCGATCAGTCTTGTTGATTCGGTCAGTTTTTTCTGAGTGTATCAGTGTTGCCGATTCAGAGGTTCTGTCGACTCGATCAGTTTTGTCGATTCAGTCAGGTTCTACCGACTCCATCAGTCTTTCCAATTCAGTCAGGTACTGCCGACTCGATCAGTCTTGTCAATTCGGTCAGATTCTACCGATTCGGTCATTGTCTTACCGATTCAGTCTTGTTTGCCGATTTGGCCGTGTCTACCGATTCAATTCTGTCTTACCGAATGAGTTGCCTGTCTTGCCGAAGAAGTTTTCTGTGGATGGAACTTGAATTTGCATATCCAGCCATACACCATGAGAACAAAAAAATTAAATTTAAATGAAATCATTGTGATGATATTTTCATTTCCATAAGGTTGTATCTAGTGTTGTATCTGTTGGTTGTCG
>JACBKR010005411.1:0-18530 GCA_014218235.1 Colocasia esculenta | reverse complement strand
TAATGGTGACCGAATTATTTCGATCGCTATCAGCGACTGGTTATCTTAGTGACTATTTTGTAACTGTATATTTTAATGGCATAATAATATGTATAAATAATACACAATGTAAATACAAATTTAAATATACAATGTTAAAGATTATAAATAATGACTATACAAATACTTACAAATTTAAATATACATACCTACTATTGTAGGAGGAGGAGGTGTAAACTGACCCAAACCTATAAGAATTTTAATGGCATAATAATATGTATAAATAATGCACAATGTAAAATACAACTTTAATATGCATACCTGATGCCGCAGAGGAACCCCTCCCACTACTCATCCTCCTCCCAGAACTAGAGCCCGATCGTGCTCCATGCACCATATCTTCATAAGGAACATCAAAATTCATGTTCATTAGTCAATTGTTTATATTAAAAGTGGGCAACTTTAAATATACTGAACAAATGTGAAAAAATTCTACCCATTTTAAATGATATCCATTTCCCTCCTCAAATAATGACGATATATCTATTCAGCCCCATCTTCATTATCATCTTCACATTCATCCTGGTATATTCCTCCTCTTCATCAAAATCTTCACATTCAATATCTGTTCGCCTTCCACTACTCCCTTTTATCTCATCTGGATCGACTTTTTCGACCTCATTTCCCTAGACAAGCAAATTGGCTCTTCTGATTCGTCTACTCCAGTATGAGCTTTCAACTCTACATCTTCAACCCAGTCCAATTCATAATTAAGAGATAGTCTTGACTTAACTCTACAAATTGCCCACAAATATTTCATTCTTTGTTCGTAGATGAGGATAGCTTGTATATTACACTTTGCTGGGCTTGTGTGACTAAAATGAACGGCTCATATTGATCAATTTTGACTTATGTATAAGCTCGACAATCCCATACATTGTGTCATTCGAATAGAATTCGGATCAACCATGACACTTGAACAAGAATATATGATTGTCTTGTCCTAGATATTGCAATTGTAAGATCTCCTCTACAATACCATAGTAGTCATATTCATTTTCATTGTATGTACTTCTTTAAAACACATACGCCACTGTTCACGGAGCCTAACTCTGCTCATAGTCTTTTGTGTGAAATCTATACCCATTCATAATAAATCTAGGATAGTTCTGTGCAATTTTTGATGAGCCATAGGCTATTTGACGAACTCTTTCATCAGTAATTAAACCTTGTTCAACCTACGTATAGAGAAGACTAGTTAAAAAGTGAACATAACTTATCTTTCGTACTCTTTGAGCATTACACTTACACCATTTCATAGCCATAAGGCCAATGACTTCTCTCGTTCTTTTTCAACCTCATAATCATTGAGATGTGAATTTCATTGAATTATTTCTGAATCAAATTGTCTACAATATGAATGGAAGACCACCTTCAATAGCTAGAATAGGGCAAAGAAGTTATATACACAATAAATTGTGAGTTCGCACTTACTCAACATAACACTCAAGCTCAGCACAATTTAAAAGAATATATATCTCTACGGTGCATAACTCTCTGTCATCCAGCATGCGAGTTGAAGAACGTCCCGAACGCACGTCGAGGATGATTAACTACAGAGAGTCAATCTAAACACACATATTCCCCCACCATCATTACGTGGAGGTTGAGTACGACGAGTTAGTATGTCTGCTTTAAAGTACATTGAATGAAAGTTTGAGATTTTCTCCATATGTATGCCTCAGCATAGAACCCTCCACTTTTACTTTATTTCGGACTTTCATTTTGAGGTCATGCATACACCTACATGAACAATGTACAAGACAAATGGAAACATATCATACATAAGGTGCAATTTTAAGAAGAAAAAAGTTAATATTCGCATATACCTCTCAAATGGATACATCCATCTATATTGCATCGGCCCTCCGACTTTAGCTTCATATGGTATAAGTACGAGTAAATGCTCTATCGAATCGAAGAATGCAGGCGGAAATATCTTCTCCAACTTGCATACGATGCTGACCACATTCTGTTCGATAGTTTGCACATCCTCAAGCATGAGTTTTTGATGCACACATAATTGTAAAAATTGACTCAGCTCAGACAATGCTCCCCATAGAGGCTTCGGCAACATGTCACGAAATGCAATAGGTAGCACCTTTGCATGAACACATGGCAGTGATGACTCTTCATTCCATATATTTTTCCCTCACTCATGTTGACACAATGAGCAATATTAGACACATAACTGTCAGTAATTCTCAACTATTTCAGCCACTAACACTTCCTTTACTTTCCTCCTCCAAACACATAAACTGCTTTTGGTTTAATTGATTTTCTATTTACTTCAACAAGTTCTAACTCTGGACATTTACAAAGCATGGACAAGTCCAAACATGCATTCCCGTTGTCCTTTCTTTTACCTTTTATGTCCATAACGGTGTTGAACACATTATCAAAGATATTTTTCTCGATATGCATCACGTCTAGATTATGCCATGCAAGAAGAGTTGACCAATAAGGTAGCTCTCAGAAAATGTTTCTCTTTACCCAGTTGTGCTTCTTCCCAAAATCTGAAAGGTGTCGGGTACTGCCCATCAGTTGTGTGATATCTGACAAATTTTCTACAAGTGCTGCCATATGATGACCGGACAACCTCTCGAATATAACTTCATCTCGTTCCATTCTGTTCTTTAGGATGCATCTTTTTGTCTTCTAAAAGGGTGATCAGCGGCTAAAAACTGTCGATGGCAATCAAACTAGTATGACTTCCCGCCATGTTTAAGTACAAATGATTGGTATTATCCATACAATAAGGACATGCTAGCCTCCCATGTGTGCT
This sequence comes from Colocasia esculenta, assembly GCA_014218235.1. NCBI lineage: Eukaryota > Viridiplantae > Streptophyta > Magnoliopsida > Alismatales > Araceae > Colocasia > Colocasia esculenta. The sequence goes on along the minus strand of JACBKR010005411.1, from coordinate 15,706 downwards.
CCAACTAGATAGCATTCCATATACAGAAAAAATCACTTATCGTCCACATCAATGCTGCCCTCATGGTGAAATTTTACTTTCTAGATGCATCATAAGTATTGACCCCCTCAGTCCATAATAATTTCAATTCATTATCAATGGTATGAGATAGATGTCTATATTTTGTAGGACTTTTTGGACTAGGAATACTTAAAATAGGAACAAATTCTCTCGCTTCATGCACAAGCTCGGAGGAAGGTTGTATGGTGTCAAGAACATTGGCTAGCTGGAGTAGGAAGCCACTGAACCTCCAAATGGATTGAATCCGTCAGTTCATAAACCAAGCCTCACATTACGTAACTCCCTTAAGAAGATAGGATGAGCATGGTTGAAATGAGTCCAAGCTTCGCCATTTGCAGGATGACTCAGAATATCCTTGTTATGACGTACTCTTTCTGCCTCCCACCTCACATGTCGAGCTGGCTTTGACACATATACATCCGCTGCAGTGTGGCTGTAAGGGGAAAATATCGCAATGACGCATACGTATATCTTTTCCACTAGAATTGGCCCCTCTTTTAGGTTTAAAACTATCATGATGGGTACGACGAACCCTCATGTTCCCTTCAACGGGATGACATTTGGTTTCGCGAAAAAAAGTCAAATCTGAAATCATCATAATTACTAGAAAAATATACTGATTCTAAAAATATAAATATCAGAAGTTATTGATGCATAGAGGTTGAGATTAAGTCTACCTAATGATTTTTCAGATAATTTTTACTTGACAAAAATAATTAAAAATAAAAAAAAATTACTACAATTTGTATCATCTCTTAATTAGTTTATTTTGAAATTTTATCTCAATTAGACACCATTTAGACCTCTTAAATGTACCGGATATGGGAGAGGAATGAATAAAAAAACATATTTAGCGGACCGAACCGGACCGGTCCGTAGCTTGCAGCAGCGTGCCACCGCGGCATGCCGCCACGCCATGCTTGGGTCACCCCATTGGGGTGACCCGATCGTGCCTGAGCTAGCTCGCAAGAGCTCAGGCACGGTACAATTCGCACGTACTGTGCGAACCATGGTTGAGATTATGTCGACCTAATGATTTTTAGGACAATTTTTACTTGTCAAAAAATTAATTTAAATTTTAAACTAAAATTAGTATAATTTGTATTATCTCTTAATTAGCTTATGTTTGAAATTTTATCTCAATTAGACACCATTTAGATCCCCTAGATTTGATTAAGTCGATCTAATAATTTTTGGGACAATTTTTACTTGACAAAAAATTAATTTACAAAATTAAACTAAAATTACTATAATTTGTATCATCTCTTAACTTATGTTTTGAAATTTCATCTCAATTAAACATCATTTAAACCTCTTAGATACACTGGATGTGAGAGGGATAGTTTTTTTTAAAAAAAGACGTCTGCCAAGGACCGGACCGGACCGGTCCGTGGCGTACCACGGCGTGCCGCTAAGGCACGCCCGGGTCACCCCATTGGGGTGACCTGACCGCGCCATGGCTCGGATGAGCCATGGCATAGTGCGGGTTGGCCAAACTGCACCGGTACAACACGGATTGGCCAACCGTGGTTAGCATAGCGTGCAGAAGAAAGAGTAAGATAATATACTTGTTTACTTTCTCATGTAGTTTATGTTTTTTCTTATATTAATATATTGACGTGAAATTTGTATTATATGCTAATGGCAAGTCCTTGTTTGATGCTATTGCGTCCATCCCAATGGTGTTAATCCATTTGATTGGTGGTCAATGTGCAAGATGTGGAGCACCAAGGCAAGAGGATAATAATGAAACTTTTGGTTATAATTATGTACAATTATGTACTTTATATAAATTTGACGAAAAATGTGTATCATTTCCTTTTTAGGGGATCACTAAGGTAACAGGTAGAACCGTTCCCATCAGTCCATGACGTACATATGGAGCATGATTAGTTATTATCAATTGAAGATGATTTCGTAAGTTCTTTTTATGAATAATATTTTTCATTTATATCCATATGTTTTAATTTCTTACTTATTTTGAGATAATTTCAACAGTCCCATCACATGGATGCAATCCGCATTGTCTTGAGCTTTTCAAGATGTCTAAATGTAATATCTTGCAAATGGTATTCAGAGCTGGATAGATGACGAGAGCATGAAGCAATATGTAAGTAACTTTATTTTCTTTACATTTGATATAGGAGAGCATGACACAGTTGATGACTCGCCACCCTCAGACATCGATGCTGAGATCGTACCCCTCTTACCACTAAGGAGCCATTTCAGCCATAGGAAAATAGTGGTCGGGCTGTGTTTGCTATGTAAGCAATGCAGAGAGGTTGAACACATGGCATGGGTCGACGGGAGCATCTAGATCTTTAGCCCAACAAAGGTATGGAAGATCGGTTGAAGGCACAAGAAGAGCGACTGAGGGCACAAGGGAAGAGTGGAGCCAAATGCAAGCACAATAGGTTACACAGTCTTCTAATTAGATAGATGCATGCCAGATGGAGTAGACGTGCATACCTCAGATGGACCATATGCTTGCGCAATTTGAGCAGATGAGCGCACTCCTCACCACATGCAAATGTCACAGAATCAGAATTACTCCACCTGTTCAGAGCGATAATGAGATGGATGACAAGCAAATTATTACTCTGATCATGATGATGCCTTTTGATTTTACTCTATATTATAATCATCTGATGATCTAGTTAGTCTAATTAGTGGTGTCTTATTTTGTACACAAAGTATGTGGACAAATATTTAAAATAGTATATAAGTTCACATCAACCTTTGTGAGTTTCTGGTATAGCTGCTAACATACAAGGAGTCAATTTTCAAAATCGATTCCAACATATATCAGTGGCTATTGAATCCACTGATAAGTTCGAAGTCAATTTTGAAAATTGACTCTATCACACAGCTATTAAACATACGCTCAGGTCAAATTTGAAAGCAGCTCCCTCATATATCAGTGGCCGTTTATACCAACTGCTGACACATGCTACATATACCATCGATTGGAAAGTTAACATAGGATCATAAATCAGTGGCTAATCTACCTGTGACATATGATCATATGTCAGTGACTCCCTTGACCGCAAATATATATATATATATAGATGTCAACGATTGTATATGTTATGGGCTATTATCCCTTATATGCCAGTCATCGAGTAAAAGTCACTGACGTATCGTAAGTTGGCGGAACTTTAGTCGGTAGTTTTGTCCACAACGTTATAGTTTTTTTTTTAAGTAAGAGGTCCTCAGGGCCTCAAACCTGGAGAGCGCACCCTCCCCCAGAGGAGGAAAGTGTTCTCACTCCACCAGTGAGGGCGACCTGGGCCTATCATAGAATAAAATGAGGATAAGTACAACAGCATAGGGGCATACCCCAGTTAGCCAAATCTGAGGCTAGGAATTCCAGAACGGTCCATAGTGAGAGGACCTTTACATTCACGGGGCAAGGAGGAGGAAGAAAAAACAGCTGATTGGAAGTATTTTTACAACCAACATTGGCCAAAGCATCGGCAACCTGATTAGCTTGGCGGAAGATATGACCACCTGAGTGCAGGAGAAGTCGGTGAGAGAATGAGCAGCGCTCCACCACCGCAAGCAGTCCCAAAGGGGGGGCTTGTTACACTTAAAGGAGTTGACCAAAATCATAGAATCAGAGCAAATCGTCTTCAACGGGAAACCATAGTCTGAAGCCAAACGAAGACCATCACACATTGCACGCACCTCAGCCAACAAACTCCCGTCGACCCCATAGAAGTGAGCAAAAGCAAAAATTAACTTGCCCACGAGCTATCCCTAATGCAACCGCCACCGCCGCAAGGACCCCGGTTCCCCTTGCTGGCCCCATCGACATGAAGGACCAAGCCTGAACAGGCGGAGACCATCTCACCAGCTGAACGGAAATCTCCTTAATGGAAGGAGTGTAACCGAAAGCATGAAGATTTTTAAGATGTTGATCAGAAATCCCAGTCTTGAAAGTCTGCTTCTCGAGAGAGGAAGATACCATAAAACGGATAGAATGAGTGATCCGGAAAAAGGAGGTCTGCTTACCCTCATATCTCATAAGGCAACGGGCTCGCCAAACTTCCCAAATAAGGAGCATAACAGAATAGAGAGATATGAAACCTGAGGGGTTGGAGGTATTGCAGTTCCTCAAGATGTACTAAACCTAGTGTAATGTTATCCAATTAGACACGTTGACCTCCAAGATAGGAGCAATCCACGCCCAAAGAGTAGAAGCTAAGTCACTGGTCAGGAATAGATGGTTTAGATCTTCAGAGCTAGGCGAAGTGCAGCAAGAACACCGGGAAACAAGAGGGACGCCCAGATCCGAGATGCGGGAATCCACGGGGATAGCACGGTGTACAGCTTCCAGCAGAAAAAGGCAACGCGTCTGTAAAAAGAATGGTGCCACAGGCGAGCAAAAGGCTTTCTAATAACCCCATGTTGAGAAGAGTATTATAAGCTGAGGAGGTGCTAAAAGTGCCACTTGGAGTAGCAGTCCAGACACAACAGTCATGCTGATTAGAGAGCGTAATATCCCTGAGGAGACTAGCGCTGGGGAGCAGGAGTGCACAGGGTGGTTGGCGTTTGAACAGCTTCACGAACAGTGATAGGAGGACCGGTATAGGGAGAAGATGGGCTCCTGACCAATCCAGATGTTATTCAGAAAATCCACACTTCTACCATCACCAATAATCCACCTGGAGTTATTGCGCACAGGTTCCTGGGCAGCAACAAAGGTCGCTTTAGGCATGCCATGGGGAATTGATCTCGAACAATGCATCCCCCTGTCAAACTTGAATCTGGTTCTAGCATAAGTCGCCCACAAGGTAGAGCCATTGTAAATGTTCCAAAGATCTTTAGTTGCCAGGGCAATCTGAATATGTGTCAAACTCTTGATATGAAGCCCACCCTCCAAGATTGGGCGCTGGATGGCATCCCAAGGAATCCAGTGTCTCCGACGGCCACCATCGGTCCATTCCAAGGAAGCTAGCACAGGCTTTTTCAATGTACTTGATGACGGATTTAGGAATAGATGTGGCAGCCGCTGTGTATATAGGAATGGAACTAAGACGGAATTAATGAGGGTAACTCTGCCAGCCTGGGAAAGAAACTTTGACTTCCAGGAAACCATCTTGGCATTGATCTTATCAATAAGAGACTTATAGTCAGCAACTCTGGCCTTACCAAACCTAATTGGAACCCCAAGATAACTCTCATCCCTTTTTGCTGTTGGAACCCAGTCAACAAAGAAATCCTTTTAACCAAAGAGGCTGGCGCTTTAGGAGATAGGATAAGACTGCTCTTGAGGGTATTAATTTTCTGCCCAGAGGAGCGCTCATAGGAGCGCAGAAAGGATAACAGATTCAAAATGTTAGATTTCTGACCATTACAAAAAACTAAGTGTCATCAGCAAAGAGGAGATGGGAGACAGCCGGACAACCTCTGGGACCCGCAAAAGGAACAAGTGGAGCACGCTTCAAGTCCCTACTAAGAGCCTCTTCCATAATGATGAACAGAGCTGGAGCTAAGGGATCACCTTGGCGAAGACCACGAGAAGACTTAAAGAAGCCCACAGAATTGCCATTGAAATTAACAGAAAACCAGCAATTGGCAATAAGCATACCGATGTCAGAGACAAACCTATGCAGAATCCCAACTCGCGAAGCACTGCAAACAAGAAATCCCACTCAACCCGATCATACGCCTTCATCATATCAAGCTTAAGAATACATTGTGGCCACGAATCTTCTTCTGCAAGTCTTGGACAAGCTGATTTGAAAAGTGAATATTGTCCGTGATGCTCCGGCCTTTAACAAAGGCCCTCTGCTCCTCAGAGATAATAAGAGGGAGAATATGAGACAGGCGAGTACAAATGATCTTGGAGATGATTTTAAAGCAGAAGTTGCACAGGCTAATAGGTCTGAAGTCCCCAAAAGTAGAAGGGTGGGCGACCTTGGGAATAATAGCAATAAGGGAGGAGCACACGCCCCTGGGAAGGGGGAAGCCCATGAAAAAACCTAACAGCTGCAATAACATCAGAGGAGATAATATCCCAACAAGCTTGATAAAGCTACCAGAAAACCCATCAGGACCAGGAGCGCCCTCACCATTCATTAACCAAATCGCCTGCTTGACCTCATCATTAGTTGGGGTGGATATAAGAGCTTCGTTCTGGGCATCAGAAATCAACTTGGGAATAGGGTGCAGCATGGAATGGTCGACCACGTGAGCTTCAGAAGAGAGAAGCTTCTGGAAAAAAATGACCGCCTCCTCAGCAAGTTTTGGCTGGTCCTCACACCAATCCCCTTCCACCTTTAACCGATGGATGAAATTTCTCCTTCTGTTACCCTGCACGACGGCGTGATAAAAAGAAGTATTTTTTCCCCATCATTTATCCACTTCAACCTGGCTTTTTGAGCCCAGAAGATTTCCTGACTGTTAAGCGCACCCGCAAGCCAGCATTAGCGGCATTTAGAGCTTCTTTATGGATTGCTGACGGATCAGCATCAAACTGATTTTGCATGGCCGCCACATGATTCTCAGCAAGACATACACCTCCTCATAGACCCGAAGACATCTTATTCGACTCGCAAGACCTGCTTAGTCACGCGAAGCTTATGTTGGAGGTTAACAAAAGGATTAGGTGAAGAAATGTTAGCACTATTCCAAGCCTCAGCAACACATTGGAGGAAGAGTCATGACCAATCCACATATTTTGAAAAATAAACCTGGATACCACGGCTGGATGACAAGAGTACTTCACCAGCAGAGGGGCATGGTCAGAGGGACCCCTAGAAAGGTGCTTACAGAAATGTCAGGGAATTTGGACTGCCAAAGAAGATTAATGAAAATTCTGTCCAATCTGGCCTTGACAGCCGCATGACCAGTCCTATTGTTGGACCAAGTGAAATGAGGGCCCACATAACCAGCGTCCAAAAGGCCAATAGCAGAAGAAAAAGCATTAAAGTCTAGCATCGTTGTGAGTTTGGGAGGGCGCCGCCCATCTTTTCAGAAACGCAAGAACACAGTTGAAATCGCCCCCAACGAGCCAAGGCACAAAATATTATTACCCATTACGAGAAGGTCATCAAAAAGACTTCGACGATCTTCCACGTTACAAGCAGCGTAAACAGCAGTGATCATGCAAAGATGTTGGTTCCCAGACATAACGTTAGCAGAAAGAGACTGATCTGAACAGCTATGGACAGTGAGGGAAACCGAATTGGATCACATTAGCCAAATCTTAGAGTTCTCACACATCATTACCAGCAACACCATCCATTTTCAGGTAACGACACAAATCATCAGCTTTAGAGAAGAAACTTTAGGCTCTAAAATGGCTATTATTTGCAACCTATTAACCTTAATGAGACGTTTGAGGGATCTCTTAGAGGTAAGTTTAGAAATACCTCTATATTCCATATCAGGGCCGAAAATTCATGATGAGGAATAACCAGAAGAGCCATCCGATGCCTTGGCTTTGGATCTCGTACACACTCCAATCTGGCTTGAGAGGCCACAACACCATCCTTGGAAATCTTGACATTTGGCATGAGAATATTCTCTGACAAAGCTATAATGGAAGCTTGGGTTCTTGCATCAACGGGAGCAGGGTCAATGGGAGAAACACGGTGATGTTAGGGGTGTCAGACTTCCCAAACTGAAGGTGGAATTGATTTGTTCCACTAAAAGAGATTTATTTCCTAAAGAAGTATTGGAGGGATTACCGACCGCCGGGGAGTCTGGTCTCACCGGCGCCCCTTCGGCAAGGGCACAGGAGGGTCACAACGATCTGACGCAGGGGCCTGCGGAGGCTTCACAAGGTGTGGGGGTGCCATGCACGTCCGCCCCGCCACCATGCAAACAAACCGGACCCAGGGACGCTGGGAGCTGCATAATAACCCCCGAGACAAGCCTCTTCAACATCCGGACCCACGGAGGGACCTTCGATCTCACTAGCACCTTGAACCCTTGAGCCGCATGGGGGCTTGATGACACTTGCATGGGTTGTTGAGGGAATCTGAAACATGTACTGGACATTAACCTGAGCATCAGCAGGGGTCTCCGTAGCACCAACATCATCAGTAAGCTGTCAAAAACATTGGACAGGGATCGTAGCAGCCGTTTGTTTTAACAGAGTATGGGGAGCAGGGGGACCCTTACGCTTGACAACACGCCACTCCTTGTCAGAAGCAGGAGGAACAGCATCCGTCTTCTGCACTTTATCTCTCAATTTCTTCTTGCAGTTGTCCTGAGAATGTCCCAGCCTTCTACAGAAACTACAGATGGGCGGCACCTGTGAAAATTCACCACCTGCCAGAACCCTTTGTCACCTTGACAATCCACATACGATTAGATAGGGGCTTCGCAATGTCCACATTGACGCAAACCAGCGCCTCAGCAGTCTGGGTCCAACCCAATGTAGAATCATGGATACGAAGAACCTCACCAAAGTTTCCGGCGATGCTGCGAAGGTAGTCCTCGTTATAAAAAAACTGGAGGTTAGGGAAGCCCACCCAGATAGGAATGAGCGTAGGATCAGCGGCGAATCAAAGTCCACAGACCACCGGAAGAATTGGAAAAGGTAACCCTTGAGATAGAGATTTTTCGGACAAGAACCTTCAAAAAATCTTCCTCATCGAAGAACCTGAACAAGATGTGCCTTGGGTTGAGCGAACTGATAACACAATCTCCTTTAGGGCCAGGCGCTGGGAGATGCAGCTTTTAATATCTGGGATAGAGGCCTCCCATAAGAGCACTTTGCGATGATAGCCATCTTCAAAGGTAACTCAGACTTCCGAATCTCTTCTTTGGAGAAGTACAACCAGCAGTAGACCTTCAAAATGACCCCACGTAAAATAATCATAGCTATACATTGGCTATACCTACGAATAACAACTGTAGGTATAAGTTATTAGAAGCATAGGTATAGCACTCCAATAATAAATTTACAATACCTATACTTTAACGGCCCTGGATATTCATACCCATAAGGGTCCATATCCAGATCCGTCTCCCGCGACGGACCGAAGTCTCACAAGGATATCTCAAACACATGTCTAGTATGAATATAAAAGACCACAAGTATAGTATATAGCACATGAAAGTACAAGTGTATATAACTGTAAACAACAATATAACAATAGTCCACAATTACAATATTACATGTCTAATTAAAGAGTACAACTATCTGGGCATATCCCGAGGGAGCACAGCTCAAACGACTCAACTACTCTACTACGGTTGGTACAAGTCTGCACTACTCCTGCGTAAACCTACGCCAAAGTCGGCCACACCTGAAACAAACTATAAGGAGTGAGCCTCAATTAGTCACTGGCTCAGTAGGGACCTCCCACAACGAACCACAACAACAAAAAGAGACCTCAACCCCAAAGGGTCTCACTGGCACACCGGTAGCCAAAACATAACATGCCCACACCGCATGTTAAACCACAACTAATCACAAACAAACCCGGTCCTCGAAAGTAAGGGAAGCACACGACTAGCTTAACACCGCTATCCTCTCCCTACAAAAGATCCACCTCGACCTAAGCCTCACCAGCAAACCACTGCCTAGGCCATAGTCCTCACAGGCAAACCAGCCGCACAAGTATCAGGTTTGGCAATGACCCAGCCCAACCCCCACATACCAAACCATAACTAGAAATACACTGTAAGAATATAAATAACACACAACACGTGGATAGTCACACCACAAGACCTCCACAGTATGCATGGTCTCACACTCACACCAGCTGAGGTCGGACTCACGTACCACACAACACAACACTACCGAGGGGTACATGTACTGCTACCTTGAGGTACAATACTAACCACAGACCGTGCCACCTTCAGAGCCCACCAACGGTTACAACCTTACTAGCGAATCACCCACAAACCACAACCAGTGTCCAAACATGAGTAGGTATGGAGACGATGCCACCACACGGGAACGGACTACTGTTCATGACGCCAGTAGCCAACTTGGACAACAAAGCACAAGAACTACCTCTTAGTCTCGCAGTCATGGATGAAAGGTCCAACTTCCGCTCCACAACAACAAGCCAAGAATAGTGGAGACCAACTAACCACCACAACCTGCAAGTTACACACCCCGCAGGCCCAAGCCTGACACCTTTAGGGACTCCGGCCGAGAACCCTAAAGTGAGGCACTGGAACAGGACTAGCTGAGTACCAAAATGTCTACTGGTGTCCGTCCCTCAACCACGAGTGTGCTACAAACGGCCGCACACCCACAAACACAAGCCGCTATCCCCTGTCGTCTTTCCCCTCAGCCGGACATACAACTCAAACACAGGAGTGAGGGTGTCCAGGAAGATGACACAAACTTCGACGGTACTCCAGTACCAGGACAAGCCTAGCACCCGATGCTAGGTAACCGACTAGAGAGGTATTCCGGAATAGGCGCCGGACCACCAAATTCGGTAAGCACACAAACCACGGTATTCATACTTATAAGACCTTTATGTACAACTCACGGTACACAATTGTAATGGATGGCTTATCATCGGTCACCCTGTGATCCTCAGGCCATCCAACACACAACCGTCATTAACGGGTCATCACATGACCGCCAGACCACACATTAGACTTATACACTTAACCATTAAACACCTATCTTAATACGTTAAAATACTTAACACAAATCATAAACATACCATATCAATATCGAACACAACCTTGCCTGTCTTGGTCACCCTGTGACCTCCATGGCAACACACACCACTTAACACATTAACATTACAATAATCTTAAAGAATAACCACAGACCCGGGCTAGGTCTACACAAGACCTTCACTGCCCAACACCACATTTCCCTTGAAAACCAACTGCGTCGAACACAGGCGATGCCTCTCAAATCGCGTCGACCTGTCCGGACACCAATCCAAACCTTTTCGACAGAGCAAGCGCCGCAACCAGATCGCATCAGCCCTATACGACGCTACTCAAAATGCTGTCGTGACAGGCCTTAGCGACGCGACCAAGTCGCGTCGTCCCGACACGACGCTACTAGACCCAAATCGGTCAAACCAACGGTCAACACATAGTCGCGTCCCACAATACAGATGCGTCTCCACATAAACGCGTCGGGTCAACTAGACGCGACCCCAACGCCGCCTTAACATGACGGACAAAACCCGAAACACGTCGATAGCGTGACAAGTTCACATGAACGCTTCGGCTGTCCTGGCCGCGTTTCCAAACAGACTATGAGTTCAGCTCACAGGCCAAACCCACATCCTCCCCCACGGGAAAACCACACCCACATTTCTCATAATTCAATCCATTAAAACTGTAAACAAGATTAAAACCCAACAAGGCAACCACCCACACATGGTCCATCCCTTAATCCCCAATCCTTCATGCTTTTAAACAGTAAAGCAAAAAGTAGGAAGTCTCCCTACCGGAAGAATATGCCGAAGAACACCCTAAAGCCCCATCGCCGACGGCACGCCCACGCTCCGAGCATCGTCCTCGCGTGGTTCCCGGACTACACGAGCCATCTGAAGCCAAAACCCATCGGAAATCGCCGGAGAAGCCACAATAACTCCTCCCCTGTGCCAGACAGAGCCTCCTCTGCTCTGTCTGTTTCGAACGAAGCTTTTATCACAATTTTGCAAATCACGTCTGGGACTGTCACGCCCCGACGTGGAAACGGAGCGCAAAGGCAGTTGCAAGTGAACGGTATAGAGCGAGCGCTAGACATCAACCATTGCACATGATAACACTAAAGCAATTCATTTCATTAATACATTCCAATGCCTAGTTACACCCACTAATATCAGAGCCAATCTATAGGGCCCATTACATTGGAAAGAAAGTAAAAGACTAAACTTCAAACCTAACTACTACAACGCTAATATAGCAATAGGACGCTAGGGTACTCAAGACATCACTCCGGTTGTTCCCGTCCTCTTGAGTGTATGGTTCATCCTCAGTCTCACCTGAGAACACAACGACAAATAACGCAGGGTGAGCGATAACGCCCAGTAGGACTTAATCTCAGGATCAAGCATGCTTTAAGTGATTAATGTCTTATAAAGCAGATAACTAGAGAGAGTAACGAGAAGTATAGAAAGTACTGGTACACGATAACGAGGGACATAGCACAATGCACAAGAGTATAGCACGACAAGTTTGATATCGGGTTGGCCGTATAACACATAACAGTAAGTTGCACAACAGTGCACACTCACGATAGCAGTGTTGGTCGATATTCTTTCAATCACGAGTTTCAAGTAAAACAATAATTTGACTGTTTGATTATTGATTGCCATAGATCAAATCTTGCGTGTTCATGCGTTAGGTGTATGCCATCACCCAGATCATTAGACCCTCACGAGTTATAGCCTTTCAGGTGCTCCTCCCAGGACCAACCGGGCCCTTATGTTGCCTAGCATAGTCATGTTTTTTATCGTAGACAATCAATTTAATGGCCAATAGAGTACCAAGGAATAGATGATAGTACTAGATGAATAGACGAGATAGTAGAGTGAACGTGATAGATGAGAGAGTAGAGTATAGATGAGGGCAAGGGACAATGCACGTAACCTTCCGAGTAACAGGTGATAGTAACAGTTGCACAACACACGTACATGGTGTTGGCAGTCAGGTGGAACTCACGATCTTCCCGCTGGTCATGTATGCACAAGTCCAGAGGTTCGACGTGATTCAAGGTAGAGCGAACTTCTAATAGCCGTTTGGATCACATCGATCCCTAAAGGTGTATGGGTGTTAGGGTACAACCGGCTCGGTCGCCATGTGGGAATCCTAGATCAAGAGACTTACGGAGGCCTTGTGCAAGGGTTCACTAGTCTGGCGAAAGGAGTATCCGACGGGGAGTTCACCACTAGCCAAGTAAGTGTGTATAAAACAGGTACTCGACGTTCTAGATGAATTCTAGAACATTGGAGCGTCGATATCGGTATGTAAACAACGCAAGAAACGAATACAAGTCCTTTAAATAGGGCAATTAATATACATTATTGAAATAAATTACCAGATACATTATGTATTTTTATGCCAGATTTCAGCCATATATGGATGGTTCATGTGTGTCATGTGGAGAGAAATCATAGATAGAAAAGAAGTCGTGAATATATATTTTAAATCATTCAATATAGCTCCATTTTAGAACAGTGTTTTTACTGCATGTATGACTGCTAAAAAGGCGTAAGAATATTGTAGAAAGTGAGAGCAATAAATTTAATGGGTTTTCATCAAGAATCCTGTGAACGCGACGTAGGCCAGTAAGGATCGTGACAGGGTCAGGGCAGATCGCGACAGGGTCCTGTACAGGTCACACAGGGTTGTCTGCTCAGGCGGCCAGAACGCGACGGGTCTCCTGTCACGTTCAGAACATGACAAGATGATGGTCGCGACGGCTCTGAGAATGCGGCGTGTCGAGCCGTCGTGTTCTCAGGTACTTCACCTGAGTTCGAGCGGGAAACATGTTCTACATCGGATTGCGTGCCAACTTGACTTATTTTGACACAGGTTACTTTGAAAAATCATAACTATTGTATACACGATGAAAAATCATGAAACCGTAGCAAATGAACTAGACATGCGAGAGTACTTCTAGTAAATAAGAATTAGAGAGAGCATGGTTTGAACATGGTTTGAGCATGAACAATAACGAGTACCCAGAACATGATACAGAGAGCAAGATTGATTTAATTCGAGCAACATGCTCACAAAAATTAGGGCTTTTAGGGCAAACGATGCCTAACATGCATCAGTTCCTACAGTAAAATTTCGTATACATAGAGATTTGAATTAAACATGATGTCTCGGGTTTATCATGTTTGTAGATCTTCTAAAATTAAGAACAAAAGATTGGCTCGATGAAAAATAGTGAAACAGAGGGCTTTTGTTTCCTAATGTATGAACAATCTACAGATGGATTTAATTGAGTTTTTGCTCGTGAGAATGCCTACCTTTGACTCGATTTATCTTCTAGGGCTTAGAACTCCAAGAACGAAGGAAGAAGCTCCAAGAACTCCTTCTCCCCACGAGATCCTCTCCTCCTTGGCCTCTTCTCCACTCCAACACATTGGCAACGAGCTAGGGTCGGCCAAGAGGGTTTAAGAGATGTATTTATATAATACAAGTTCATATTCCTACTACTACTTAAATCCTCTTAATTACGAGATTTCCTACTCCACCTTCCTCTCTTGCTTTCCAATCTCTAATTGGGTTAGGATAGTGTCTAAATTCGTGCTAGACTATATGAAGTAGTTTAGGAATTCAATTCCCACTCTAATTGCCACTTTTATTGCTTTAATAACCCATTTCCAATTAGGAGATAATTAAACTCCGAATTTAGGGTATTTTCTTATTATTCTCCCTTTGTAAATTCATATTTTTGACCCAATAAGTTCTAGATGATCCATTAAGCAAAACCCACTACTCTTTTCCATTTAATGGTTTTTATTTAATACTTTTTTCATTGAATATCCATTTAGCTGAGTTTTTAATTTATTATTTAAATTTTTATTTTCTCAAAAATTCAGGTTGCTATAGGGACAAATGCGTCCCATCTATCCTACGCCAAACAGAACTCGCACGCCACGTGTCCGAGGCGGTTCTCCAAATCGCGTCCGGCATGTACGGCGCGTTCAAATCGCGCGCCTACCTCCGCCGCGATTCCAAACAGTGAACCAGCAGTGCAATTGGGCTGGCATATCCTGCCCACCTGCTCACTCTGTGCACAGAAACCACACAAACAACCATTGACCTTCTCTTGCTCAAGAGCACCACACGTAGACCCGATAAACCAGATCCGAACGATCGGGTCATCACAATACTGATGGTTCATAACCGTAGTAATAGCTTTTTGAGATGATGATAAATAAACTATGGTATAAATATTGCAATACACGGCATCCTATACATATGGTTTAAGGTATTGTATGTAATGATGTTTAGTCATGACCGTTAAAAATCATAGGTGTACATTTTCTTTTTTTTTTACAAATATAATTATTCATATATACCTATCCATACCTGATCATACTTGTCCATACAGATCATATGTAAACATGCAGAATTTATTCTACAAACATGCATGCTATACGTACGTATACAATATATTTCTATGTAATACATCTACATCCACATAACTAAAGTAAATTCAAATCCACACATCCACTCATCTACATCAAATAAGCAAATACATTCACATCCCATGTCCCCACTCAAATATCCACTCTCATATCCATGCATATCCACACTGACATCCCTGCATGTACACTCATATTCACATTCACATATATAAGACAAAACATATTCAAAATATGCTATGCATATTGGAAACAAACAAATACTTGTTGAAAAATATCCACCTTTTGTTAAACAGTTCAAACATCGGTCAATTTTAGGGGATGAAGCAATCATGACATGTGCTAGGAAGAAGAAAATGGCAATCTGAATGAAGAACTTGGGGTTTTCCTTCATTCTTGGAGAAGTCACGGATCTGCAAAGCAAAATTTCTAGCTAGATGAGGGGAAAAACAAAGATAATTGAGCATACACAATTCCCACGCAGCTATACATTCACCGCAATGGACTATTGATCAATATCTCTGAGAACCACACCTTGCTATACGTTGAGACGGCCGGTAGAAGGGCAAGTTTGGATGAACATGATACCA
>JACBKR010005410.1:0-18444 GCA_014218235.1 Colocasia esculenta | reverse complement strand
CGCCTGTGGCGGTGGCTTGGTTGCTCTTGCTGGTGACGGTTTTTCACACTATTTTCGAGATTGGGTTTCTCGTCGCCCTAGTTTACACAGTGGTTGTAGCCTACAACCGTGTCTAGTTCTGTGGGTTTGGTTGGTTGGCCTCGTAGGCCGTGTTTAGTGGTTTCCACTCTGCGGGTTCTCTCTGGGTGTCGAGTGCTGACACCCGACTGCTGTTTCGGTAACCCGTTCCTTGGTGCCGTCTGTTGTGGCACCGGAATGTGTAGTTCCCTGACCACGTTGCATGTCTGAGGTGCAGGGGGGTTCTGCTTGTGGGCCCTCGACCTTGTGGAGGTCTAGGTGACCGTGCGTGGTGGTGAGACGTCATTCTCACTTGGTTGCTTGGTGTCTCTCAGGGTGACACCTGGTTGTTCCTTCCCGACCTTGTGGAGGTCCGGGATGTTGGTGCTTGTGTCGTGAGGCTTTGGTGTCATGTGGTTGCTCTGGTGTTCCGTGAGCTTCTTTGTCTCGGCAGTCCATGCCGAGGTGTTGCTTCCGCATTGTGTTTGACTCCGCTGGTTCTGCGGGAGTCGTGTTTGGCCTGACCCGGGTTGTGGTCGAGGCGTTTCTCTGTTTCCCTGCTTTGTAGTGCTCTGTGGTAGGCGTTTCTCGCTTTACTGCTTTGTAGAGTAGTTTGCTTCCGCTTGTTGGAGTTCCTGCTGCTCTGGTGGTAAGGGACTGGTTATCCCTACTGAGCCTTGTTCGCGAGACTCACCCCCCCTACTCTCTTCAGGTAGGGACTCGTAGTCGCAGGAGTTCGTTTTCGGACGGTCGTGGTGGCGGTTTGTTGTCGTGCGTTGCCAGCAGTGTGAGTTGTAAGCGTGAGCGCTTGTGCTGTATGAGTTGAGAGTTGCATTTTTTGCAAGTCCTCGGGGTATGCCGCTTTGGGACATGTTGTACATAATTCCTTATTAATGTACGAACTTTCTTGTTATAGTTATTTGAATTCATTGCTTATCTCACTGGACTAAATTCTAACCTTCTGGGTTTCAGTTCTTGGGGATCCGGGGTGGCGGCGCGACCTCGGGGTCCCTGGCTGGGGGTCTGGGAGGTCGGGTCATTATAATAACAGTACATTGCATGGGTCAAACAATGATTATAGAGCATGATTAACAAGCTTTGTATGGAAATTAGGGTTTCTGGTTTACATAGTGAGAACGCGATGGGGGTACCTGTCACGTTCAAATCACGACGGGTAGGTCAGTTGCGTTCACAAAGACCGAGTCAGACCAATCGATGAAGCTGTAATCGCGACGGGGTGATCGTTCGCGATTTAGGTATTCGGTTCAGAACGTGACGTATCGGTCTGTTGCGTAAGGACAATCGGTATAGGGTATGAAGAACTCGACATGTCGGGCCGTCACGTTTATGTTGCGACGTACCCCTCTGTCGTGACCTTCTGAGATCGCGACAGGTTGGGCTGTCCCGTTCTCAGAGGGTCAGGCCGAGCCCCAAAAGTGAACTGGTTCACTTTGGAGTTCGGTCCAGTCCTCCAAGGGATGATACAGAGGTCTTGTAAATTCATATAAAATCATGTACTCGATGAAGAAAATCATGAATCCACTTTAATCGAAACTAGACTGCAAGGATCCACAGTAACGAATAATTGGGGATTTGACATGGTATGGCATGCTATGATTAGGTTACTTTACAATGACAAAAACATACACAGTGATGAATAGAATAATTGGAGAATATCACTTGATGGAAAATTGGGGAAAATAGGAGCATTAGACTCCTGACATCATGTAGCATGTATAGTAAAAGTTTCATGATACGAAATCAAGCATGGACATGGATTTAGGGTGAACATGTCAAGTCGGGTACATGTTCTTAACAGGATTTTGAACATGAAATACTCATAAACGGCATGATAAAATTGAGGAAAACATAGGGCTTTGAAGAAAGATGGGAAACATGATCTACTATGGTCGAAGTTAATTTATTTTACTTGAGAGATTGCCTACATTTGAACGCTTTTGAGATCCTAGGGTTTGAATGAGACGAACGTGAAGAAGCTCCTTGTTCCTAGCCTCCTCCTCCCATTCCCTTGTCCAAATCCTTCTCTTCCACATCCTCCAAGCTCCAGAAAGTCAATAGAATTGGACAGGTATAAAATGGAAAGGTATTTGTAGTTTTAAGTCTCCATTACAATTAAAACTCTTCCCTTCCTCCAACTCTGAATTTCCCATATTATCCCACTTTTTCCTTGCATTTATCATCCCATTAGGCATAGGTGGGCTCTAGATCCGTGGCCAAGGGATTAGGATAGGACTAGGATCCTTTTAGGATAATTATGAGTTAAAATAATGATTATCAACCCTTTTAATTTATTAATATTTAGGTATGAAATTAGGCTTAAAATATCTCTAATCCAACCATTGGGCTCTTAGCTTTTGGGCCCATTAATCCATACATGGACCATTAGTGTATGCCCATCACTATTTTGACTTAATGGGTTTTAATTATTCCCATTTTATCTTAATTTTAAATTTATTTATCAATATTTAAATTTGAGTTGCTACATCCTCCCCCTCTTAAAAGAATTTAGTCCCCAAATTTCATATGATCATGAGAGGAAGAGTAACTTATTGAATAGATCCGGATAGTTCTGTCTTATTATTGCTTCAGGTTCCCACGTGGCTTCTTCTACTCTATGGTTATTCCAAAGTATCTTCATCACGGATATAAGCCAATTTCGCAGTTGTTGTATCTTCTTGTCTAGCATTCTAACTGGCTTCTCTTCATAAGTCATATCTTTGTGCAGGACTATATCTCATAGCGAATCACATGAGATGGGCGTACAAATACTTCCTCAGCATAACACATGGAAATCATTGTGTACGGTGGATATTTAGGGGGTAAGCTAGACGATAAGCCACTTCGCCAACTCTTTCAGTACTCAATAGGGACCTAGAATCTTGGCCTTAACTTCCATTTCATTCCAATCTTTGAAATCCTCTGGTTGGGGATAGTTTGAGCAGTACATGATCTCCGATTTGAAATTCTAAGTCCCTTCTTATTTTGTCTGCATAGCTCTTTTGCCTTGAGGGCTACTTTGATTCTATCTCTGATGATTGTATGGTCTACTAGGTTTTGTACCATGTTGGTCCAAACCATTGTTGTTCACCCACGTCATTCCAGCATACCGTGATCTATAGATTCTAAACATACAGAGCTTCAAATGGTTGCCATTAATAACAGGCTTGGTAGCTGTTATGTAGGCAAATCCATCCGTGATAATTGTTCATTCCAGTACCCTTCAAAATTATGGTACATGCTCGTAGCATATCTTCTACGATCTAGTTTGTCCTCTCGATCTGTCCATATATTTGTGGATGGAAGCCATTACTAAAGTTAAGTTTAGTACCTAGTGCAGTTTGAGTCCTTTCCAGAAACGAGAGGGAATCTTGGATCACGATCTGACACTATGGACAGAGGAACTCCATGCAGTCTCACAATCTCCTTTACATATAATGTGGCTACAACATCACACTCCAGGTACTCTGATTGCTAAGAAATGTGCGGACTTAGTCAGTGGTCCACTATGACCCAATAGATAAGAGTCCACCACGAGTTCGAGGCAAACCCATGATAAAATCCATACCAATGCTCTCCCACTTCCACTTTGGTATGTTCAGGGGTCTGAGTACATTATGGATGTCGGTGCTCTGCTATGACTTGTTGACATGTAAGCAGTGCCCGGCATGCTCAACAACCTCACACTTCATGTTTGCCTCCAAAAAATGACCGTTCATGTCTTGGTACAATCTGGTGCACCTGGGTGTATAGTATACTTGGTCTTATGAGCTAATCCATAGTTCCTCTTCAGTTCTTTCATTGTCAGGCACACATGTCTGCCTGAAATAAAATCTTCCATCTTCAAGATGAAAATCTGGTATGTCAGCTAGGTTTCCTTGACTCAGATAAAAAATGGGTCATGGCTTGTTGATCTCTGATTTCAGCAAAAGATGTCGGGTTGTGCTCAAGAAGCCACTAACACTTGACATTCTCTACTCACTTTAGGGCTAAACTGCCAAATTGTTACAGAAAAGCATCTGCCCATGACTAAGCAAGAAAGGATGCCCTAGGCTTCCTACTAAGTGATGAATGGAACAGTCCATCCCCACGTAATTTTAAATCCATTACATACTATTTTGGTGATAAACAAAACTCTGTCAAAAGTTTTCTAACTACATTTCATTTAGCCTTAAGCACAGGAAATCTTCAAAGAAAATCAAGCACTTATGGTAAGTACATATGCATTGATTCCAGTAAAGATGAACGACTTCTTTGTAAGTTCTAAAGTTCAACAAGTCGATGTCATAACGATTTCATAAGTCATCGTAACGATTCCTTTAGAACTCGTACGACTTTCCAGTCATAACGACTTCATAAGTCATCGTAACGACTCCTTTAGAACTCGTAACGATGCCAGTCATAACGACTTCATAAGTCATCGTAACAACTCCTTTAGAACTCGTAACGACTTGCAGTCATAACGACTCATAAGTCATCGTAACGACTCCTTAGAACTCGTAACGACTTGCCAGTCTAACGACTTCATAAGTCATCGTAATGACTCCTTTAGAACTCGTAACGACTTGCCAGTCATAACGACTTCATAAGTCATCGTAACGACTCCTTTAGAACTCGTAACAACTTGCTCGTCATAACGACTTCATAAGTCACGTAACGATCCTTTAGAACTCGTAACAACTTGCCAGTCATAACGATTCATAAGTCATTATAACGACTCCTTTAGAACTCGTAAAGACTTGCCAGTCATAACGATTTCATAAGTCATTGTAACGACACTTGCCAGTCATAACGATTTCATAAGTCATCGTAACGATTTCTTCAGAAGTTATAACGATTTGCTTGTCATAACGATTTCGTATGTTATCATAACAATTCTTCAGAAGTTATAAACGATTTGCTTGTCATACGATTTCGTAAGTTATCATAACGACTTCTTCTGTATCTATAACGATTGTTATGATTCATAACGACTCTCTTAGACTATCATGATCTCATAAGAATTCATAAGTCATGTTTCCATCAAATAAATGTTTACCTTGATTTGAAATACGTTTGAATAGTCAAAGTCGTATCTCACCTGTTTGACTGCTATGCATTTAATGAAGACTGAACGCATCTCTGCATGCACGCAGAACATATCTTCCATTATCGTGTTCTCTGCATGTATCTTTTTAGAACGGTAAAACTGTCACTACTATATCTGTGTTACTTGCTCTAACGTTGACTGACATGGAGATAGTGTTAGCTGCTACCATTAAAGCTCAACTTTTGCAGAACCTTGATGTTGTACCATCTTACAACGTTGGACATAGAAAGAACTACAAGTCACCTCAGAAGATCTCATCACTTTGCGTGCTCTAAAGAACAAAAGACTGTTGTGGAAGCTTCACAAATCTTCAGTCTAACGTTCACCAAAGCTGTGAGACAACGGGTATCTCATCATCTACATTCAAGATGAAGAAGATAGATATATACAAGACAGAAGATTTGAAAAGAAATAGATAGAGATAGAGATCAAGAGACAAAAAAAACTCTGCAGTCTTTCAAGTCTTCACAAGAATTCTAGAGCAAACTTTTTCATTCCATTCCGCCTTGCTCTTAGCTCCCTGTGCTGTGAGAAAAATCAGAAGAGAGCTAGAATAGTTCTGAGAGAGAGCACCTGTGTAGATCTTTAACTCTCAGTGCTTGTAGCTTCAGATCGAGTTTGTTAAGCTTGATCTAGGGGCTAGTCAATCCTTTTCAGATTCCCTTGGTTGTTTCCTTCGGGTGTGAAGGAAGACCTGGTGGTTTCCAGGGTGGTGTTTTTCCCTTAGGAGTGAAGGAAGAGTTGGTGCTACCAGGGTGTAGTGTTCCCTTCGAGTGTGAAGGAAGACCAGCTGAGCTGGGGTGTTTGTTTCGTCCATAGGGGGACTGTACCCTAGATAGTGGAATCCTGAGGATTGCTCAGGGACTGGACGTAGGACTCCTAAGGGAGAGGAGATCCGAACCAGGATAAATCTGTGTGTTGTGAGATTGTCTTTTTGTGTGATTGTTCTTTTTACTAACCATTACTAATCTCTTCCAAGAACGTTTTGTGTTTGTTTAAGTTCAGGTTTTAACTAAGTAAATATTTTAAAGACCCATTCACCCCCCCCCTCTGGGTTCGCCAACCGGGCAACAAGTGGTATCAGAGCGAGTCTCTTCGACAAAGAACAAGATCCAACGATCTGAAGAGTAAAGATCCATGGCAGCCCAAGGTTACAACGAAGGTCAGTCAGTCAACAGACCTCCTTGTTCGATGGTGAAGATTATACCTATTGGAAGACAAGAATGGAGTACTTCCTGCAAGGACATGATTATCAAATTTGGTCGATAATAGAAGAAGGAGATCTTCTGGTAACAAATGAAAAAAGCTCAATGGACAGATGAAGACAAGAAAAAAATTTCTCTAATTGTAAAGCCAAGAGCATGTTGGTTGTGCGCTAGTAAGAAAGAATTCAACAGAGTTTCAGCCTGCAAATCCGCGATGGAAATGTGGGAAAAGATCAGAATCACTTATGAAGGCACAGATAAGGTCAAGGAGACAAGAATAGATATTTCATAACTCAATATGAGCGATTTCAAATGCAGTCAGGTGAATCCATAACCCAAATGTTCAGTAGATTCACAGACATCACTAATGGGTTAGCCGGATTAGGAAAAACCTATGAAATGGGAGATATGGTTAGGAAAATTCTTAGATCCTTGCCATCCTCATGGACTCAAAAGTAACGGCCATTGAGGAAGCCAATGATCTGAAGAGATGTCTCTAGAAAAGCTAGTTGGGTCACTCATGGGCATGAGATAAACATGGAGAGATTAGGAGAATCCTCCAGTAGAAAGAAGCAGTCCAATGCGCTCAAAGCTGATGAGACTCATCTGAAGAATCTTTGGACAACAGTGAGGACACAAAGACAGTGATGAAGAAGCTATGCTGTCAAGAAGATTGCAAAGGATCTTGGCCAAGAAGAAAAAGTTCCAGTCCGGTAGGAGGTATTTCAAGAAAAATAAAGATTTCAAGAGACCAGACGGAAAAGATCAGAAGAGAAATGAGCCACTCTGCTACGAGTGCAAGAAGCCAGGACACATGAAGGCTGAGTGTCCAAAGCTCAAGAAGCCAGAGTTTAGAAAGAAGGATAACTCCAAAAAATCAGAAGGTACAAGAAGAAAGCCATGGCAGCTGCATGGGAAAACAGCAGCACTCAGACAGTGAGTCAAGCTGCAACAGTGATGAAGAAGAAGCCAACCTGGCTTTTATGGCAAATACCGAGGATAAGGTAACTTCTGATTCCTCTTTTGATTCCTGTAATGATTCAGATTCAGATAACATAGAAGAAGCTTTTAATGAACTATATGACAAATACAGAAATGTATGCAAACTATTAAAAGCTTGTAAGAAGAATAATACGTCTTGAAAATACTAACTCGGATCTAAAAACTGAAAATGAGGAACTAGAAAATCAAATAACTGAACTTAAAGGAGAAATGAACTGGTTTGTGAAGACCTAAAAGCCAAGAATGAACAAATAACAAAATTGGAAAAATAGGAAAGTACAGATGAATTAAGAAAAGAAATTAATAACTTAAATAAAGAAAATGATAAACTATCAAGCACATTAGAGAAATTACTAATGGTAAAAACTCACTAATATTAAAAGGCACTAGAAGATCAGGTAAGAAGAAAAATGGATTAGGATATACACCCCCAGATAATGAAGAAACCATAATTTATCCTAAAACATATCCAACACCAAAATTTGTACCTGAACAAGATATAACATACAAAGCTGATTCCAAATATATTGAAAAAGTAACTAAGTTATCCTGCTGTAGTCATTGCAATAAGTTAGGACATATTATAACTACATGCCCAACAAGACATAAAAAATGGATAATAAAAGGCAAAATCAATGATACTAACCCATCAGGACCCAAAGAATTTGGGTACCTAAAGCTTGATGTTTTATTTCAGGTTAACCCTAGAGCATCCAAATGGTACTGGATAGTGGGTGCTCAAGACATATGTCAGGCAACCAGAAGTTATTCTCCCACCTCAAGCTGAAGAAGGGACAGTCACCTATGGAGATAATGGGAAAGGCACAGTAGTAGGCAGCGGGTCTGTGAACAACAAAGGAAAAACAGTCATTGAAGAGTATTATTGGTCAAAGGATTGAAGCACAATCTAATTAGCATTAGTAGCTGTGCGACAGAGGCCATCAAATCAAGTTTCAAGAGTCTAAGTGTAGCATACTGAAGGATGGAGAAATCATCTTGAAGCTAATAGAGAAAGAATTTGTATGTACTTTACCTTGAAGAACTCAAAGAGCAAAACGTCTGTCTGGACAGCTAGTAAAGACAAGTCTACTGAATTGTGGCACAGACGTCTTGGACATTGCAGCATAGATGGCATAAGAAAACTATTGAAGAAGAATCTTGTGGAAGGTCTACCAAAAGTCAGTGGAAAATTGGAAGGGTCTGTAAACCATGTGCTAAAGGAAAGCATACCAAGAGCTCCTTCAAGTCAAAAACCGTGGTAACCACCTCAAAACCTTAGAGCTCCTCATATGGATCTATTTGGGCCAATGAGGACTACCAGTCTTGGAGGAAAGAACTTTGGATTTGTCATAGTTGATGACTATTCAAGATTTACATGGGTTCATTCCTAGAGCATAAAGATGACACTTTCGATAACTTGTCAGCTCAGCAAGAAGGTCAGAAAGATCAAAAGTTCAGCATGTGTCTATCCGATCAGATCATGGTGGTGAGTTTCAATGAAAAGTTTGCTAGATTCTGTGAGAGTCAAGGAATTGAGCACAACTTCTCAGCACCAAGAACACCATAGCAAAATGGCATTGCCGAGAGAAAGAATAGAACCCTACTGGATATGGCAAGAACTATGCTCTCAGAATATGATCTGCCAAGGATATTTTTGGGCTGAAGCAGTTAACACAGCAAGCTATATTGTCAACCGAGCAATGATCAGACCAATCCTTAAGAAGACCTTTATGAACTGTTCAAAGGGAAAAAGCCACAGATCAGTCATCTCAGAACCTTTGGATGTCAATGCTTCATTCACAACAACGGAAAAAGGGACATTGGTAGTTGGATGCCAAATCAGATGAAGGCATCTTCATGGGGTACACTTCTAAACCCAAAGGCTATAGAGTGTTTAATAAACGTACCTTATTGATTGAACAGTCTGTGCACATTATTTTTGATGAAACTAACCCTTCCTTGAGAAAGGAAAGCAGATAGTGATAATGATGATGCAGATGAATTGTCCAAGAAACTAAAAGACACATCAATCAAGGACAAGGATGATCCGCCTCTGGAAGAATTACAACAAGAAGAAATTTTCATGAAAACTTCCAAAGGAATGGAGATACAAGAAAGATCACCCACTTGAAAAACATCATTGGTGATCCATCTGCAGGGGTAAGAATAAGAGGTAATGTGATCCCTTGTGATTACCTTGCATTTGTATCAAATAGAGCCTAAGACAGTCAATGAAGCACTTACTGATGAATCTTGGATAATAGTCATGCAAGATGAACTGAATCAGTCAAGAGAAACCAAGTTGGTCACTTGTTCCTAGACGTCAGATCATCCAGTTATTGGCACCAAATGGGTGTTCAGAAATAAACTAGATGAATCTGGTGCAATCTTAAAAAATAAGGCTAGACTGGTAGCAGGCTATTCTCAAGAGGAAGGCATAGATTTTGATGAAACTATGCACCTGTAGCTAGACTGAGGCCATTAGAATATTATTAGCTACGCATCTGCTCTAGATTTAAAATTATTTCAAATGGATGTTAAATCTGCCTTTTTAAATGGTTTTATAAAAGAAGAAGTTTATGTGGAACAACCGCGGGTTTTGATGATATAGACTTTCCAAATCATGTTTTTAAATTGCATAAGGCTTTGTATGGTTTAAAGCAAGCACCTAGAGCCTGGTATGAGAGGCTTAGCTCTTTTCTCTTAAAAATGGTTTCAGTAGAGGTCAAGTAGATAGCACTCTTTTTATAAAAAAAAGTTAAAACACATATTGTTGGTTCAAATTTATGTGGATGACATCATCTTTGGATCTACTGATGAATCCCTGTGCAAGTATTTTGAAAAGTAATGTAGAGAGAATTTGAGATGAGTATGATGGGGGAGCTCAACTACTTCCTTGGACTTCAAATCAAACAAGGAAAGGAAGGAACTCACATCTGTCAAGCAAAGTACACCAAAGAACTGTTGAAGAAGTTTGGATTTGATAACACCAAGCCACTGTCAACACAATGGGTACATCAACCAGGATGGACAGTGACAAGGATGGTAAGAAAGTAGATCAAAAGGTCTACAGAGGTATGATAGGTCATTACTTTTTTAACCGCCAGTAGACCTGACATATTATTTAGTGTATGCATGTGTGCTAGTATCAAAAAGATCTAGAGAGTCACATTTAATTTCTGTAAAAAGAATTTTTGTTATTTAGCCAGAACTCATGATTTAGGTCTATGGTATCCAAACTCTTGTGATGTAAATTTAGTAGGATATTCTGATGCTGACTATGCTGGATGTAAGGTGGATAGAAAGAGCACCAGTGGTTGTTGTCAGTTTCTTGCAGGGTGTTTAGTATCATGGTCCTAAAGAAACAAAATTCAGTAGCACTGTCTACAGCTGAGGCTGAGTATGTAGCTGCTGGAAGTTGCTATACACAACTCTTATGGATTAAAGCAACAACTTGAAGATTTTGGACTCAAAATCAAGTCAATTCCACTGCTATGCGACAACACCAGTGCTATCAACCTCACAAAAAATCCAATTCAGCATTCCAGGACCAAACACATTGAGGTTAGATACCATTTATTCGTGATCATGTAGCTAATGGCAATATTGAAATATCCTTATTGATACAAATAATCAGTTAGCAGACATTTTCACAAAGGCCCTACCTGAAGAGAGATTACATCTCTTAGAAGGGAGTTAGGCATGTGTATTTTGTGAAAAGATCTTCTTTTAAAACTGATATAAAGAATTTCAGAATTAAATAAGTTCTCTCTCTCTCTTTGTAAAGTGAAAAGACTTCGAATATCTCTGTTTAAGTGCTCTTTCAGTTAAGCTAAAGTCGTTCGAGGCGGTCAACCTCGTTTGTTGTTTTCTGTCGCCTCACCTTTTGGAGCATTTATTTTTCCTTAAAATGGATGCGATAATGATTCCTCTCTCGTTCACCTCTTTTCCCTCTTTCGTCCCGTCGCATGAGCCGATCCCTAGCGACTCTCACCTCCATCCTCTGCAAGTTGAAGCTTTCTTCTTTTCCCGCAAATTTCTTGAGGGTTCCTCTCGTCTCCTTCCTCCACAACCTTCAGAACTTTCCCACCTGAATCCATGGCCACACCAGCTATCGCCGGCAGTTGGGTGGCTACAACGCGAATTTCTCACTCTGAGCAGCAGGAGCGTTTCACCTTGTGAAGACGAAGCTCTGTGGTCATAAAGAAGTAGACATTGAAGATCTGAAGAAGAATGGAATGAGCAGCATAGTCGAAAAGATCAACCAGATGCAGTGGAAGGGCGTTACCACTTACTCAGAGGTTAGTTATCCAGACTTGGTAAAGGCATTCTAGTTTGCTAAGAACGAGGCAGATGGGTCCCTTGTCTCTTCGGTAAAGGGCACCCTGATCAAAATAGACCCTGAGCTACTACTAAGAATATTGTTTGAGGTGAAAACATCAGGCTTTAGTGGGGTTCACACTGAGGCGCTCAAGAGAAGGGTTGGGAATTGTAGGGCCGGGCTTCAAATTGGGGAAGGCAAACTTGATATAAATTAGCTAAATGCCTTCAATCACCTCCTTCACTTCATTGTTTGTCAGATTTTGGTTCCAGAAGTGCAACCTTCTCATCTTGCACTAAGGCCGATTCTGACCTATGTTCTAGGCCATTCAAAATAAGGAGATCAATGTGGCCGCAGTAATAATGGAAAGAATGAAATTTGCCAGAGAACAAATTTGGGACACAAGAGCAAGCTGAATGTGTCCCTGCCCTATGCCCATTTACTTACCAAGATTCAAACCACTTCGGTGTTGATCTCTGGGGGCGTTGTAGAGAAAATGGGCCAAGCTATCAGGTCAGAAATTTGAAGAAGAGTGGATTCTCTGTAGAGTAATGGGGTCTGGTCCAAGGCCTCAGTTGCTGAAGGCGAAGTTTACATGGCGATGCTTCAGGGTGCTCACCCTCAGATGGAATCAACTATTGAGATGTCAGAATTGCCAATGGAATCAGTTTCTGTCCAACCTTTGTAGTAGCAGAGCAGGCGGGCCATCTATGGCCGAAATCAGTCAGAGGTTGCAGCAGAAGAGAAGAAGAAAAAGGCTGTCAGCAGTAGCTCCAGGAATTCCAGAAGTGCCAGCTGGAGTTTTGCCGTAAGGAGAATTGAGGACATTCTCCCAGAGATATTATGCCAGTTTAGAGGAGACTGTGGCATCAGGCCACATTGTTGAAGAGGTTCCACTAGAGGAAGAGCACCCAATTCCTCAGGGTGACTCTGTGATGATGGATGCTCCTTGTCAGGGGGAGTCAGTACCAGTTGAAGAAGATGCTCCTATTGAGGGGGAGCAATTACAAGAAAAAACCAGTAGAAGCACCTCCAACCAGTGGTGCTCAAGAGGAAATGCATAGAGATTCTCCAAACTTAGATGACAGGGAAGGGGAGACAGCTAGCTCCTCAAGTTTGATGAAGATGATGATCAACCTCCTCCAGCCAAAGAGAGCAAGAAGAAAGACAAAGAGATGCACCTGAAGTACCTCTCTTATCTGACACACCTTTTGAAGGCAGGTCAAACAGAAAATAATCATTAACTTGAAACCTGTGATTAGAGGCTGGATGTGCAAGGTGAACTGCTATGTACACTCCAATCAGATGTGAATTCTATATTTCTGAGCCTGGCTTCAGCACGCAACGAGTATGTTCGATTCGCAATGCTATGAAGTGGTTCAATCAAGAGATGGGGCACCATGAAGAGCATGATTTCTGAAATCTTTAAAGCAGTTGGAGCTTAAGCTCCTTTCCTCCAGCAGCAAAGCAGAAACAGCAACCGCAGGAAAAACCAACAGCAGCACCAGCAGAAAGACCAGCAGCAGCAACCCCAGCACAGCAGCACCAGCAGAAGACCAGCAGCAGCAAACCCCGCAACAGCAGCACCAGCAGAGAAGAACCAGCAGCAGCAACCCAGCAACAGCAGCACCAGCAGAAACAGCAACAGCAGCACCAGTAGACGCAAGAGTGCAGTTCAGGCAGCAGCAGAGGCTGAAGTACCAGGGCCATCAGGGCCAGCTGTGATGGAATCAGGGCCATCAGGGCCAGAAGTGTTGGATTCTGTGCAATCTTTGCTAAAGAAGTGGTCTCAGATCCATTGCCCCTGCTCCCACTTCCACCCACACTCCTATTCTCCATCTCCACCACAGCCCCACAGCTCCACCTGCTCCACCTCCTTTCAAAAGACCTAGATCCAGACCTATTTTCTCCCACACCTTTTCCTTCTCCTAATACTTATCCCCTGCTTCCTCACTTCTCATCTTCCTTCCTCTCTAGCCTTGAGGCCCTCCAGCATCCTCCGCTGGAGCCTCATCCTCTTCTGGTCCTTCTTTAGTACCAGAAGTAGGCATTTCTACCACTGATGATTTCTTCACCCTTCTGCACCTCCCTCCTTTATCACTATTATTCCTAGGAGTACTCAAATCAACTCTCCTTTCTTACAGAAATTAAGGATGAGTTTGAAGAAGCTATCTTAGGTCTGTGCTAAAGGTAGGAGACCACATTTCCAAGACAGACTCCTCCAGTACTGTCTCCAAGAAAAGAAAACTCAATTCCTCCACACCTCTCTACACTCCCTTGTGATTTTTCTATAGTGACACACAAGCATACATCAATGTACAAGAGTATCTACAAAAGGTTGTCTTTGCCACCCTTGTCAACCTCCCTTTTCTCAACCTCTCTGACCACCTTGAAGTCATTCTTCCTTACACTCCTCTTCCAAAACCGAAAAATCCAAATCTTTTCCTCTGCCCATTCCAGACTGAGGAGCAATGGGCTAGATCTCAAAAAGATCTTTACAGTCGCTTTCTTTAGGCTAAGGCAGCCAGATTTCCTCCCAGGGATCACTCTTTGACCCTTTCTGAGTGGTTTAAATTTCATCACCAGAACACCTGGGCTCTTTATCCAGAAGGAAACAAGATGATCAGGCACTTCAGATGTTCAATAACTACAGGTATCTCAACAGATTACCTGAAGTTCAGTTAAGCCAATTCAAGCGAGCCATCAAGGTCCTATCCATCTCTGGGCACTCTGAAGAAGTGAGAGTGGATTTTGCCACACTCCATTTGCCTGAAGAGATCCTTGCCTCAGATTCACTCCTGATCATGGAGTCTTTGTTGGATCCATTATCTTTGAACGTTTTGCAAGGGTCATGGGCAGAATCAAAATTCAGAAAATCTCCAAGTTGGTTTTCCCAGATTTTTATTTCGGGAATATCCCAGAGGGTTTGTGACATCTGAAGTTCTTGCTCCTATCCTCTCAGAATGTGAAAGGCTAAACTCCTCAGAATGGTCCGAATTGTATTCGTTGTCTGCTCAGCAGTTAGCTCATCTCAATGCTGCTCAGGCCAGGGAAGGAAAAGCCCCTATCTCTCCTGCCACCTTCTTGGACATGAACTCCATCCATCTTGTACTTGATCCCTACAAACTATGGGCTGAAAGATACAAGGTGTTTGTAGCTCTACTCCAAGTCCTCAAGGAGAAACAGATTGTCACGTCCCATCATTTAATATGTCTATAAATGTCGGAAGTGAACGAACGAGAAATCAAGAGTACAATTGAACTAACTGAATAGGAAATTTTGCTCAGAGGCTTCACTAAATAAAAATTATTATTCATCATTCAAAGATGTTACAAGGTTCTTGATTACAATCTTAAAAAAATCAAATGTCGCCATGGTTGTTGTCTCTCCACACACATATCCCGAAGTTCCCTCCTTCAAGAACGGTAGATACCTGAAAATAGGATTGGTGAGCTAACTAGCCTAGTAGGATTCAAATTTCAAATCAAAGGATTAACTATATGATGATCAAGGATAAGCTTAAGTGATATCATAGATGGACCAATAGGCATCTGAACATGACAATGAATGTGAAATAGTAGAATTGATATACAGGGTATGTCAGGAATTCACATTGAAACTCAAGTTCTAGTTCATGTGGACACAAGAAAAGACTTAACTGATATCAAAGATGAACGGAACAAGTATCATCAGGATAATGAAATTGGAACAATGGTACTGAATTACAGTATGTGCTCAAAAATTCACAGTAAATCTCATAAATCTGGTCATAGATATATTTCTCATAGGACAGGTATCATGATGACTATAATCAAAACGTATTGATGTAATGCCAAACATCTGGGTGTCCTCAATGCCCCCGCACGGCCACTGAAAAATTTGCCCCCGTGCGGCCACGACAATCAGACACATTTTCACACACACAATTATGATATGATGACTAATCAAACACGAACTGATGTATGCCAACATCCCCGATGTCCTTATCACCCCCGCGCGGCCACTGATGAATTCGGGCGCTCCCCCCAGGACTGAACCAGCCCTTATTTGCCAGGATAATATCATGTGGGGTCCAAGGACCAATAAATGTCATCATCATCAATTTATCAGTCTCACAAGATGCAAGCCTTTAAACTCTCAGATATCAAGTAATATGAACTATTACGAATACAGGAGAATGGACTCAACAGAGTACCATTCGAAGTTGACAACTTCAAGGATAACTCAAGGGTGAGTAAGGTACACCAACAGAGTAATATTTACAATAAAATGACAGTAGACACTAAGGAAATTAGGGGGTAACTTGGTAGGCTATTAGGATGAAGTTTAAGCAAGAGTTTTATCATGAAAAGTTGCTGGAATCCAGGCAAGACAGCAGCTGTCGACAGCCAGGAAGGGGCTGTCGACAGATGGCAACAAACAGAGCTCAAGTTTGCTGGCTCTGTGGGATCTGTCGACAGCAACAAGGGATCTGTCGACAGATCCACACAGTCCAGAAATCTGAGTTCCGGAATGGATTCCTGTCGACAGCAAGATGGTCGTCTGTCGACAGGTATTGCCCAAACCTTCAGAATGGTTCTAAACCAACTATGAATGGTACTAACAACCTCCTCTACATTCCTAACATGATTAGGACTTAATCCAAACATAATTTTAGCCTCAACATGAAGCTATCATGACAAGAGAATGAAAGATAAAAACATGTAATGTTGTTCATATGGTTGATCTTTCAAGAAGACAAATTGAAAGGAGAGTTCAAGGAAAATGGATTGGAAAGTCTTTCTCTAAAACTCTTTCTCTTATTCACTAAACACTTGTCAGGTTCACACACTTAAGACCTCCATGACCTTTCAATAAATCAATTTCACAACAAGAAAGAAACATCATGGTTCTGTCTACATTACTCAAGAGTACTGATAAAACTCCAGATTTTGAATCAAGTAAGAAAGGAAGGAACAATCTATGAACTCTCATGGATTAAAACTAACTAAAACATGTTGGAGAAATAGTTCTATCATAAACATATTCTCAGAATTTACAGAGTAATAAACACAAAGTAGATTCATTTCAAACAATGAACCCAAAGGTGAAAGGTAAGAGAATTAAGAATTGAATCCTACACTTGAATAGCTAGGAATCCACTACAACGTGATACTGGAAGAAGATCCTTTCCAAACAGAGATCATATGAATCTCAACGAGTAGTCTACAACAATACAAGATACCAAATAGTGCTAGAGGTACTCATGACATTAGAACATAAACTTGAACATACAAACAGTAGGTTCTAAAGAATGTTCAAGAACATGAGTTAAAGAAGAAAGA
Organism: Colocasia esculenta; assembly: GCA_014218235.1. NCBI lineage: Eukaryota > Viridiplantae > Streptophyta > Magnoliopsida > Alismatales > Araceae > Colocasia > Colocasia esculenta. Next base: position 1,428 of record JACBKR010005410.1, on the reverse strand, counting down.
AAGAGGATCGAATCCTACCTGGCTTGAAGAAAATAAAAAAAGAACCACGAGTGGAGGAATACACAGGTGAAGCTTGTTGTTGTAACAGCACCAGCCTCCAAGATGGTTCCTTAACCATTACCCAGCAACAGCTCCAGCATGAGCTCGAGCAAGAACAAGGTGCAAGAGAGCAAATAGTAGCTCCATTTCCCCCCAACTGTGGTGCTTGAACGCACAACAGCTACTTCCTCACAACACACCTTGCTTTACACAGATTTTCTACCCTGTTACCATGGATCAATTCCTTGCCTGTGCAAGCTTTGGAAAAACCTCTTTCATCCGGTGCTCCATAGATGCTGATGAGTATGCCAACTTACTCTCAAGCAGCTCAGCATCTACCTGTCTCGGATGGCTTCTACCATGGGACCAACTTCTTATTCTCATGGAGCTTTTAGGCAATTTTTTGATAGGCAGGAAGAGCAGGCCTGGGAAGCCATTTCTCATTTTGCCTCTCTTCTCTCTCCTGCATATTATTTGCCTGTACCTCCTCATGCTTAATGAAACGATTGTGTTCCTTCTCCTCATTGTCTCTTATTCTTTGTCTCAGTCCTAATTCTTTTTGCTTAATGACAAAAAGGGGGAGAAAATACTTACATATGTCTGAAACATCTTTGAAACATATTTTCAATACTTTTATTTCTGCTTACTGTTAAGTATTGTTAAAATATTGATTAAGTTTTGTCATCACCAAAAAGGGGGAGATTGATGAACAGTCCATCCCCATGTAATTTTAAATCCATACATACTTATTTTGGTGATAAACAAAACTCTGTCAAAAGCTTTCTAACTACATTTCATTTAGCCTTAAGCACAAGAAATCTTCAAAGAAAATCAAGCACTTATGGTAAGTACATATATGCATTGATTCCAGTAAAGATGTAACGACTTCTTTGTAAGTTCTAAAGTTCAAACAAGTCGATGTCATAACGATTTCATAAGTCATCGTAACGATTCCTTTAGAATTCGTAACGACTTGCCAGTCATAACGACTTCATAAGTCATCGTAACGACTCCTTTAGAACTCGTAACGACTTTCCAGTCATAACGACTTCATAAGTCATCGTAACGACTCCTTTAGAACTCGTAACGACTTGCCAGTCATAACGACTTCATAAGTCATCGTAACGACTCCTTTAGAACTCGTAACGACTTGCCAGTCATAACGTCTTCATAAGTCATCGTAACGACTCCTTTAGAACTCGTAAAGACTTTCCAGTCATAACGACTTCATAAGTCATCGTAACAACTCCTTTAGAACTCGTAACGACTTGCCAGTCATAACGACTTCATAAGTCATCGTAACGACTCCTTTAGAACTCGTAACGACTTTCCAGTCATAACGACTTCATAAGTCATCGTAACGACTCCTTTAGAACTCGTAACGAGTTG
>JACBKR010005409.1:0-18474 GCA_014218235.1 Colocasia esculenta | reverse complement strand
TAGTCATGTAAGGTAAGCCAAAACCGAACTCAATCCCAATTGGTGGTTTCCTAAACCTTTGCTACCTCTTTTGGGTAAGGGAATCCCAGATTTCCTGGAAACTAGGAAACAGAGCTCGTAGCCCCTTTCCTAGTATCGTTAGGACTCTTACAACATCCTAAAACTATAAGAACTCATCCCTAAACTCTTGGGGAAGGTTTAACAATGAAGTTTGGGTCGTTTGGAGGCAAGCAAGAATTTCTGAGGAGCAGGAGAAAGGCTGGGAGTCCGTAGCTTCATCCCCTGTATCTTCTGTTGCATCCAGAACATCAACGGTTTTAGATCTTCGTAAAGGTAGGTGTTCTCGGGCCAAGATTAAAGAAAATAACATCATCATGTAATTCTCTGAGTCTAGGATCATTTGCATTTGGTTTGACTCAATTTCATGAGTATACGTTGTGTATTTTTCGGTTTTCTAAAGTCTTGCACAGTTAGGGCTTTTTCTTGTCTTCTAGTTATGCACACGATTAAGACTGAATTTGACTAAACTTTATTCATGAAAGTTCTTCCAATTGACATCACGATCATCTTATATGTTGGACGTTTTGTCCAAAGATCCTTCGTTAGAGAGTTAGGAGCATGATAAGAGAGTCTCTGCAAAATACTGCGATTTCGGGCTACATTTAACTCTTTGTTCCTCATATGTTTTCTTGGGATTCGAGACCGAATTAGATCAAACTATAAACATAAAAGTTCTTCTACTAGTTGTCCTCTTCATGTTTCATGTTGAACGTTTTGTCTAAATGTCACTCGTTAGAGAGTTATAAGAGGTGGAAGTGGATCTGCACTGTAGTCATGTGTTTTTGTTTGGAAGAGGCACTCGTGTCGACCTGACCTGAACCCGTGTCGACCTGACCTGACCCGTGTCGACCTGCTGTCCCAAAACAGCCCAAAAGTGTTCTGGGAAGCCCTCTAGTGTCGACACAACCCATCCCGTGTCGACACACTCACCCAGTTTGACCCAGAAAGTGCTGGGAAGCTGATCTAGTGTCGACACCACCTGTGCTAGTGTCGACACACTGTCCCATATTAGTTAGGGGGTTTTCTGGAAGCTGTCTCTAGTGTCGACACTACTTGATCTCGTGTCGACACTACTTGACCTTTTTGCCTTGTTTTTGAAGCACTGTGTCGACACCACCTGAACTAGTGTCGACACTACCTGACCAGTTTTGCGTGATTTTGTCTTGTGTTTGAAGCATTGTGTCGACACCACTTGATCTAGTGTCGAACACTACCTTACAAGATTTTTGTATAATTTGGGTCTAATCATTTCATGATGTCTTCAAGCATGTACATGGTGTTATAAGGTATGCATGGACTTAAAATAAATCAACCATTAAAGGAATGGTAATGATATGAATATGATTCTAATGTGTAAATTTTGATTGTTCTTATGATCCTTGGATTATCTTGTAATCTTGCTTATTGTCAATTGATAAGATAATAATATGATATGAATGTGGGATGAATACATGATTAGTATGGACATATTAGTGGTGTAAATGTTATGATTTGCATATAAGTTTCATGTTTCATGTTTTCCGGTGTTAAATTGATTATTGTCATATGCATACATGCTAGGAAATTACATGTTCTACATATGATCTGTCTTTAGAAACACCCTCGTGTCAAGACATTAATGAACTATGAAACATAAGATATGCCATTATCCTGCCTTGTTCTTTTGAGTTGTTTGTCATTCCTTGACTCTATGAATGATCATGTCCTTTTACTATGAGCTTATCATTGAAACTCTGTGGCCATAATGTGAATATGTTTGTTTGGCACAACGTGGGACCTCGGTCCATTTGACCAATGCCAGTGCAATAAGGCCCTGTCTGGTCCTGGGGAGGAGCACCCCAACGTACTTATTAACCGCGGGAGTATGGACTTGTGGTGCGTGGCATGGCACTGATACTATATGCAAGATTGTGAAATGTTGCTTCGTTTGATATGATAAGTTTGATTTGATCTGATATGATAAGATTTGATATGATACGTCTGTTCACGTGAATACGTGGTATCAATCTGAATATGGCCAATCTCTTTTGATATGATTCTACTCTTGAAATATCTGTCCATTGTATATGCAATTCGACATTTGATCTGATACGATATTCGTTCTATTCTGCTATTCAATCTGTTAGAAAAGCATGCATTGTCATCATATTCATGTGCATATCTGCCTATTTAAAATGTTAATCATGTATACTAGTGCCCGCACATATTGAGATGTAATTCCTACTGAGCTAGTTCGCTCACCCTATCATCCTACCTTTTTCAGGTAGTGATGAGGAACCGTGGAGTCAGATGGGACTGGACAAGAGTGACGAGCACCCGTCCTAGAATAGATGACAGTTTAGAAATAGAAATTGAGTAGTCTATGTAATAGTGAAACTTTTCTGGAAGTTATTTGAATAATGGACCTTTGGTTAATTCTTTCTTGTAAGGTTGTATCTAGTTGAATGAAATGAAATCAAGAGTAACTTTGAGGATATTATTATGATTTGAAAAGTGTTATATATTCAATTGTGTCTCTGCGCTATTCAACTGTGATACGTTTATTTGTATCGTTCACGTCCCCCGGTATTTATTCCGCTGCTAAATATCGGGGCGTGACACACACACCACTATTCATTCCCCCCTCTTTGGGGCACCGCGAAAGCGTCGTCTACACCGATAACTCTGAAATCAAGAAGCATTTCTGGTGGTGCAACATGAAAAAGGATATTGTGAATTTTATTGTAAAATGTTTGACATGTCAGAAAGTTAAGGCAGAACACCAGAAACCGACGGGAAAACTAAAACCACTTGAGATACCAGAATGAAAATGGGACAGTGTTGGTATGGATTTTATTGTGGGATTACCCAAAACACGAAGTGGACTTGATGCTATATGGGTAATCACTGATAGACTTACTAAATCAGCTCATTTCTTAGCGATAAAGACTAGATGGTCTGTTAATACTTTAGCAGCATTGTACATGAAGGAAATTGTGCGATTGCATGGAATTCCAAAGAGCATAATTTCTGACAGAGATGCAAGATTTACTTCGCATTTCTGGAGAGAGTTGCAGGACGCATTGGGAACTAAGTTAAAATTTAGTACCGCATTTCATCCTCAAACTAATGGACAGATGGAACGGGTAAATTAGATTATTGAGGATATGTGTCGTGCTTGTGTATTAGAGTTCGAAATGATTGGAACAGTCACTTAGCAATTATAGAATTTGCATATAACAATAGCTACCAGTCTACTATTCAAATGGCACCATTTGAAGCATTATTGTCGACAGTGTCGATCACCATTGTGTTGGGTAGAACTAAAAGAGACGCATATTCTTGGACCTGAAATGATCCAAGAGACAACAGAAATCATCAAGTTGGTTCAAGATCGGATGAAAGCTGCACAAGATCGACAGAAAAGTTATGCCGATCGACGTAGAAGAGAGTTGGAATTTCAGCAAGTGGAACACAAATTTCTTAAAGTGTCACCCCGAAGAGGAATCAAAAGATTCGGTATCAAGGGAAAATTGAGTCAAGATATATTGGACCCTTTGAAATATTGAAGAGAGTTGGTGAAATGACATACCCACTAGCACTCCCACCACAATTGTCCAATGTACACGATATCTTTCATGTGTCAATGTTAAGGAAATATACATATGATCCGGAACACAAGATTGAGTACCAGATTTAGATATACAAGGAAATTTGGCATATTAAGAAAGACCAGTGCAGATCCTCGATCGAAAAGGTAAGCAACTTCGGAACAAGGAAGTTCCTTTATTAAAGATTCAGTGGAACAAGCAAGGACAAGAAGCAATGTGGAACTGGAGGATGCCATCAGGTCAAGTATCCAAACTATTTTCAGGTTAGTGATCGTCCACTTATGTATTAAAATTGGAGGACCAAATTTCTTTAGTGGGGGAAAGTTGTAACACCCCTAAAAATTTTTATTTATAGAAAAAATGAATATTAAGGTATTGAACATAACCATTATTATTAGAATGAAATAATTGATATTCGAGAATGTTTAGCATTAATGAACATTATCCAGTGTCGTACTCGGATGTGCGCGTTCCAATAGGGCGACACTGAAAAACTGTAACAAAATGAAATCTGAGAATACCATAATTTCCAGAAAAATGTGGGGATATCAAAGATGTAAATATTTGGATTTGTTGACTTATGGATTTTTGAGATTAAGTCGACGTAATATTTTCGGGTGATTTTTCACCTAGTGTAAAATAAATTCAAAACTTTAAACTAAAATCACCATATTTGTAAAACCATCACATTGTCTATGGTTGAATTTTAGTACAAACGAACTTGTTTGGAGATGTTTACATCAAAACTAAGGAGCCAGCTGAATTATGGGTCATTTACGTGGGGATCTTTTGGTGAATTATGGGGGCTTACGTGTTAAGCTCTTGGAAGCCACCACATTGAGGGGTTAAAGCTAACACCTATGTAACTACGTGTAAACCATAGGAAACCTGAATGAGCTATGTGTTGGGGTAAAAACCAAAGGGTTTTACCATGACATCTCATGGTCGAACGTGCCCTCTGCATGAGGGAGTTATGGGGTCTATAAAAACCCACTTCCCTCCCCTCATAAGCACCTTTCCACACCCTTTGTTTCCACACCTTTGCTCCTATTCTTGTCATTCCCTACCCTTGCTGCTGGAACTACTGCTGGAGGAGTAGGATTTACTAAGTTCCAAACTACTGCAACTACTTATGTTTCTGCTCTTGCTGCAACTGTAGATACTTCTACTTGGAGTCAACTTGCTGTTGAAGCTACTGCCGTAGCTAGCAAGCCATCAACTTGGGGAGGAAGTTTTTCCTCTATTGGGTTAGACTCTTTTGTCAAGAGCAAGTGAGAGCTCAATTGCTTAGTAATGTAGGATTCATCTCCCTCTGGTTCAGTTCTATCCTTCACACATGACAAGGAATTCTTGATAAATAGACAAGTTGCTATTCCTGTAGTTCTTTTGTTTTTCTTCCAGTTTGGTGCACTTATTCTTGTGGGAGAAGAACAATCTTGTTCAACTCTAAAAAATTGATTCCTATCTTCTTCTCCCATCCTTGATCTTTATACATAATAGTAGAGCTTATTGGAAGTCACAATACCTTTAGAACAGTGTGATTATTTCTAGCAGATGCTCGATACTTCATGCCTTGATTTAGATCCATGAAATCTTTGAGATTTAGTGTCCATCTTGTAGGAATCTTCAACAAACCATTTGCTATCAAGGTTATACTTTCAGCACTGCGCTATGTTAGTTTCTAGCAAGATGAGTTTGGATTGCAAATCTCTTGTTTCATCTGCTGTTTAGCTTACAAATCACTGTGAGAACTACCATTAGATTCTCTATTTGATATAATTCATGCCTTGATCCATAGGTTCCATAATTGGTGTTCTTAAGGTATATCAAAGTCATTCTGAAAGGAGAACTGGCGGCTGTCGACAGCAGCCATAGCTGTCGACAGACCCAGTCTCCCAGAACCTCAGACTGCTGAGGGCTATTGCTATCTGTCGATAGCCAGATCATAGCTGTCGACAGATACCCTCAGAACCAGCAAACCAACCTTTGGCTGTTGCTATCTGTCGACAGCCACCTCCTGGCTGTCGACACCTATTGTCCTGACTTGTATTTCAGCAACCTTTCATGTAAGAACTCTTGATAAAACTTCATCCTAATAGCATGGAAAGCTACCACTTATTTACCTTGGTATTTACTGTCATACTACAGCAAAGTTTACCCACATTGTGTACCTTAACCTCCCTTGAATTATTCTTCAAGTTGTCAATTATGAATAGTACTTCGATTGAGTCTATTCTCTAGTATTCGGTAACTGAGTTTATAAAACCTGACCACCTGAGAGTTCATATGCTTGAACACCTTATGAGATGTGAATAATTGATGATGACATTTATTGGGTCCTTGGACCCCTTGATTAATATGCCTGTGCAAATAGGGCTGGTCCAGTCTTGGGAGGAGCACCCAAATTTATTTTTCTGACCGTGCAGAATGATAAAGGGCGTCGGGATGTCTGACATTGCATCAAATACTTTCTGATTATGGTCATCATAATTCCTGTCCTATGTAATTGTAAGTGAGCTAATGTTGAGCTATATACTTGAACATGCCTGTGCTTTATCATCACTGTGTCAAGTTTACTGTTCTGTTATTTGATCATGTCTCTTTGATATCCATTTTATCATTGCCTTGGCTATAATGTAATCACCCTTGAATTATAGATTTGAATTCTAGTGGGCTAGTTAGCTCACTATTCCATAACTCTTTTCAGGTAATTCAGATGGGGTGAAGCTTAAGGGCATGTGTGCATAGTGATATGGTCGTGTCAGCCAAGCAAGCTCTTTATGTTCTTTTTAGTAAAATGAGACAAGATGTAGTACATAGAGTTTGTTTTTAACCTACTCCTCTCATAGTTGTAATGAGGAGTACTTGTGTAATAAGACTTCTGTGTATTATGTTATGAATAGACAAATATTAGTATTATCTTTTGTGCATGTTTTCCGTCACTTCCGATAAATAGCCTTTTATTAGGATGTGACATACCAAATTATCTGTCACGTCCTAATAAAAGACTATTTATCAGAAGTGACAGAAAAAAAGCACAAAAGATAATACTAACGTTGTATATTCATAACATAATGCGCGAAAGTCTTATTACACAAGTAGTACTCCTCATTACAACTAAGAGAGGAGTGGATTAAAAAACAACTCTTTTTAGTACATTTTGTTCCATACTACTAAAAGAACAGTAAAAGAGTTGGCTTGGCTTGACACGATTATCCACTCATCAACATGCCCATAAGCTTCACCCCCATCTGAATTACCTGAAAAGAGTAAGGAATAGTGAGTGTTCCAGTCATTTCTGAACTCTAATACACAAGCATGACACATATCCTCAATAATAGATTTACTCGTTCCGTCTGTCCATCAGTTTGAGGATGAAATGTGATACTAAATTATTACATAGTTCCCAATGCGTCCTGCAACTCTCTCCAGAAATGCGAAGTAAATCTTGCATCTCTGTCAGAAATTATGCTCTTTGGAATTCCATGCAATCGCACAATTTCCTTCATGTATAAGCTGCTAACAATATTAACAGACCATCTAGTCTTTATCGCTATGAAATGAGCTGATTTAGTAAGTCTGTCAATGATTACCCATATAGCATCCAAGTCCACTTCGTGTTGTGGGTAATCCACACATAAAATTGTAAGGCCCTCGAATTTTGTTGCATTATTTGTATTGCATGTGAATGCTTCATGTTTGTGTATGTACGTATGTAATATCTATGTAAGTACTAGTTAGTATACTTGTGTATGCATGTGTATATAATTAGTGGTAAATAATGTATGAATGGTATGATGGTAGCATGTACGTGATAGTATACATAAGCATGTATATATGTATAAGATGTGCATGGTTTATGCATGTTTTTGGGTCTGGCCGAAGGCCAACTTGGCGTCAAGATAAATGGACGTTTGGTGTTGTGTAGGCGTCAACCATATGGATGCCAACACTAATCCCAGCGTCCAGCGATGTGGACGCTAATTTCTCTAACCTACATGCGTTGCAGAGCCGGATTTCGGGGAGCAAGCTTGCTCACCCATTGGGGAGCTGTCCCCAACGGTCTGAAAGCTTTCTTGTCTGACCTGCGTGAAAGGAGAGCTTCCTCTCCTATTTACAAAGCCCTTTCTGCAACCCTCAAACCTCTCTTGACTCTCTTTGCAAAAGGAGAAGAAGGAGAAGAAGAAAACCCTAGAAAATCTGTGAGAAAACCCCCACCTTTGCAAGCTTGGATCCGACCTTCTGAAGATGTTCCTAGCCATCTACCACGACAAGGAGCTAGCTGAAGTGAAGGAGGAGGCTCCCCGACCTCATCTTGGAGGCATCTTCGTCTAGAACCCGGAGGAGAGCAATTGTGGAGCTTCTTGTGGAGCCCAAGGAGAGCTCTCCGACCAATAGATCTGTCTGGAGTATTTTCTAGAGGCAAGTAACCTACCCCTACCGTCCATGTAGATGTCAAGTAGGGTTTTATAATTTTTATGTATTTTTCTCGTGTCCTAGATCCCCCATTCACCCTTTATTTGGAGTTCGGTCTGTGTTTCTGCAGAGACAGAAACTTGGCGTCAATGTCCTTGACGCCGAGATCCCCTAATGTGCGTCCAGCGATCTTGCCGTCCACTCCTGGAATGGCCAGAGACCGTCGTTAAGTTCTCCAGGACAGAACAGTGAGCTGTTCTTCCTAATATATATGATTAATTTCAATGTGTTTTCGATGAGGATATATTGTAAACCTACTATGATATGTAATATGGATGTCTGAATGTGTGGTGAGAACCCTTGTAATTTCTGTGATTGGCATAAATGGTTTATTATGGAGAATGTATGCATGATGAGACCTAGACCATGTTCGTTACCGTTTGTGCAATTCATGTGAAGTTGGATGCCCTAAAATTTTCTAAATCGTGAATGGGTGAATCAGTCCATGCTCTAAATTTTTGGAAATTTTCTCCATGTTCCTCTGATTTATTGAATTTTCTGAAGTGGAATTAGAAAACATGTGTAGGGTTGTAAAATCTCCAGTAAATTGTGTACTGTGAAATAAATTCGGGAAAATTCCTATGGTATTGTGTATATTGAGTTCAGGGTTGTGATCTGTTAAAACTGAAATTTTATGTTATACATCATGATAAATTGAATTTTGAATAATGCAGGAATTTATGATTAATTTTCTGCAATTGCATTTTGGATCATCAAAAAAAGTGAAAATTTTCATGTGGGGTCCTAAATCCGAAATTAGCATGTGGTTAAATTCTCAAGTCATTTGGACAACTATACCATGCAATATGAATTTTCCATGCAAAAATAGGTATTAATGCATGCCTTGGTGAATGATTTTTAATCTATGAATCCAACCTGATTAGTGAAATTTCCTGAATGATAAATTCTGTCATCTGTAGTGGCATGATTAGGAAAAATAGAGTCATGTTGGCGAGAGAGAATAAATGAGATATGAGTGTCATGTGTAAAATGTGTGTAAAAACCGATATGTGTAAGTGTAAACCTGTGCCAAGTGTGATACTGCTTCCATAGAGGGCTGTGGAACCGTACCATGGAAAAGTCCCCATGGGAAGGTTCAATGTTTGTGATCCTAAGGGCATTAGGATGAAATCCTGAGGTGGACAAGTACCACTGGTTAGGGTGGAGACTTGTTCTCCCGGTCTGCGCAGTCCAAGAGTCGTCACTGTATTGCCTAGGTGACGTCTATGTGTATGTGATGTGATTGGTCCTTCTATGGTAGTTTGGACTATGTGTCACGGCACTAAAGTGTAAAATGTGAATGTGATTGTGATCATGTGCAAATTGTGTAGTGTGAACAATGTGTAAATGTGCAATGTGTAAAAGTGAAATATGTGAATTAGAAATTGTGTAAAAATGTGAGGATTGTGAAATTGAAAACCCATGATATGATGATCTGAAATCATGTTAGAACAGCAACATAAATGTGGTTATGATTTTGTGCTATATGTGTACAATGCGTAGAGCCCATGCTAGGGACAATCCTTACTTATGTGTAAACCATTCCATGTGTGTATGCCCTCACGTTGTGGTTTGAATGAGAACATAGCTTTCATGTGTTAGATTGTAAAGTGTTAAACACATCAAAACAGCAAGCTTAAAGCATGTGAAATGGTTATGTGCATGTATACGAATGAGTAGTAACCATGTTAGCAATGTTTTCTTTCATGTATGTAAGCTAGTCAGGCTAGATTGCTCTCATGTTTTAGTTTAATTGAAAGTAGAACTTTCATGTGTAGGAATGATTAGAGAGCATGTAATAGGAGATTTTGATTTAGAAAATCTGAAAGCATGAATCATGTGTTTAATAAGTAGAATCACCATGATAGGTTGTTAATTTCAATCACAAGCATGCTACATGATGTGTCTTGTAAATGTGTATGTAAAACCTGCTATGACATGTACATGTATGGTATGTGTAGAGTTATTTGCTGAGTCTTTTAGACTCATTACTTGCTTCGGGTACATGTGTAGTAGGTGACACACCTTTGGAGGAGACCATGGAAAGCGACTCCGAGTGCGGGGAGTAGCTAGTTTGGTGGAGCTTAGTTGTGACATTTTGGCATTTTGATGTATGTAATTGAAACATTGTATTAGCACTATCATGGAAAGAAATGTTTAAGTGTGGACAATTATGTATTTGATTTTCAGCAATTTAATTATGGGACTTTTAGTTCTTTAAACGTTATTGAATCATGTATGTTAAATGTGGATGATGAATGAAATGAAGACAGTGGTTCTTTTACTTCCGCTATTCTGTTATTATATTCACGTGTATCTCAGCTGAATGTTATTGTTGGGTAAATGTCTCACTATTGCAACGTTCACTATACCGACGTGGGTTGGTATAACCGTACCGGTATAATGAGGGTCGCTACAGAGATTGGTATCAGAGCAACCGGTTGAGATTGCACATGAATATACAGAAGTCATCATCCCCATTACAAACTAAGTCTACATAGGAATGTCCACATGTGTAGAATTGATGAATAATGAATGAAAAGTAGATAAGAAAATGGTTAGAAAACTTAGTAACCTAGCTCTAATGGTGGCTGAAATTTATTATAGCCATGGTTCGAGAGGTAGGTGGCAGAGTGCGGCCCGTGAGGACGAGCCGAGACATGACGAGCGGCGGAGCAGCAGCCCGACACCGCAAGGTCCTGTACTTCCCCCACCGCCGCCTGTGGATTATGGAGTATTCATGCAAGGTCTGGTGCAAGCCATGCAGACGCAGGCTCATACCCAGGCAGCACTCAGGCACAGTTGGAGGCTCAGGTTAGACTAATAAAATGATTTATATCTGTTTTATTTGCTTATGCGATATTATGTTGATTGTGTATTGCTTGTGTGTACTGTAGCAGGCTCAAGTACCAGCTCAGGACCATGGTGGACCTTCTACCATGGAAAGATTCAAGAGGATGCTGCCACCCTCTTTTAAGGGGGAGAGCAATCCATTGTTGGTAGAAAGCTGGATGAGGGAGATAGAAAAGATCTTCCGAGCCATCAGGTGTGCCGATGAGGATAAGGTCACATTAGCCACCTACATGCTACATGTATGCTTTAGTTTATGCTTGTATGTTTTGTTAAGTTAGATTTGTTTAGATGGTGCTTATGAGCGGTGTACTGCAGGAAAGAGCTGATGTATGGTGGGCTTCATTGCTGCGTACCCGGTTTGAGGATGGAGCTATTGATGTTTCTGGGACGAGTTCGTGAGGCTCTTTCGGGCCAAGTTCGTCCCTGAGCATGTTCAAGATCGGATGGAGCAGGAATTCCTCTCTTTGGCTCAAGGCTCCATGACCGTGCTGGAATATGAGGCAAGATTTTCTGAACTCTCTAAGTATGCACCTCATATCGTGACAGGCGAGCGCAGAGAAAGACAAAGAAGTTCGTGATGGGCCTGAAGCCATCACTGAGGACGAGACTCGTGGCGTTGACCACCGCACTTGGACGAGGCCCTCAGCGCTGCTTGCAGACAGGAGGGTGAGATGGAGCAATACCTTGAAGAGAAGAAGGCTTCGCAGAAGAGACCTGCAGCTACGTTCCAGCGACAGGACAAGAAGAAAGTGGTGTACCGACACAGCAGCGATCCGATGCAGTCGGCAGTTCTCAGGTACCTTCTGTACGTTCCCCTGGTGTGAAGAAAGAGTGTCCCCACTGTGGGAAGAAACATGGTGGTACCGAATGTTGGATGATTACGGGAAGTGCTTGAAGTGCAGAAGCAGCAACCACAAGATCAAGGATTTCCCAAGACTTCAGCAGGGAGTCCAGCGCGGAGTGCTAGCCCCAGCAGCAGTAGCGGCAGCAGTGCTAGCTACATGAAGACCATGAAGGCCTCGAGCCCCAGCTCGAGTGTTTGCTTTAGCTCGCGAGGACGCTGAGCAGGCGGAGCATGTCACCGAAGGTACGGTTTTACTTTTAGGTGTGCACGCTCGGGTTTGTTTGATACGGGTGCTACTCACTCGTTCATTTTCGAGCTGTTCGCTAGGCAGTTAGCCCTAGAGTCAGGTGTAGAGTCTGAGGATTTAGAGGTCCCTTTGTCTGTGCACACCCCTGCGGGTACGGTATCGACTAGGAAGTGCATTCGTCGTTACCTGTGTGCATTGAGGATAGAGTCCTAGAGGGTGTTTCTTCTTGCTAAAGATGAAGGACTATGATGCTATTCTTGGTCTGGATTGGCTAGAGGAGCACTATGCATTAGTGGATTGTCGCCGGAAGAGGATTGTTTTCCGCATTCCTGGTGAGGACGAGTTCTCTCATCCCTTGCCAAGGAACTTGGGGGAAAGTTAGTCATCTCTGCCATGAAGGCGATGCGCATGGTAAACAAGGGTTGGACGCTTTTCTTGCCAGCGTGGTGTTAGTGCCAGAGGCTGATGAGTCACCTACTCTTGCGGAGATTGAGGTAGTGCAGGATTTTCAGATGTGTTCCTGATGACTTGTCTGGATTGCCACCAGATAGAGAGATAGAGTTTACCATAGAGTTGCTTTCGGGCACCTCTCCTATCTCGAAGGCTCCATATCGGATGGCACCTGCGGAGTTAGCCGAGTTGAGGAGGAGGCAGTTGCAAGAGTTGCTTGATAAGGGATTTATTCGCCCCAGTGTTTCCCCTTGGGGCGCACCTGTATTATTCGTCAAGAAGAAAGACGGGTCACTTAGGTTATGCATTGATTACAAGAAGCTGAACCAAGTGACTGTGAAGAACAGGTATCCCTTACCTCGTATTGATGATTTGTTTGACCAGTTGTGAGGGCATCAGTCTTTTCTAAGATTTTTGCGATCTGGTTATCATCAGTTGAGGATTCAGAGTGAGGATGTGTCCAAGACGGCGTTTAGAACCCGTTATGGACATTATGAGTTTTTGGTCCTCCTTTCGGATTGACCAATGCCCCTGCAGTGTCATGGATCTCATGAACAGGGTGTTTAGGCCTTATTTAGATAGCTTTGTCGTAGTGTTTATTGATGATGTGCTGGTCTACTCTCCGGATGAGGCCACACACCGTCAGCATTTGAGGGTAGTGTTAGAGGTTCTTCGTGAGCACAAGTGTATGCTAAGTTCAGCAAGTGCGATTTCTGGTTGCGCGAGGTTCATTTCTCGGGCATGTTATCTCCGGTGCTGGTGTTGCAGTTGGATCCAGCAAAGGTCCAGCAGTTATGGATTGGGAGATTCCCAAGACCCCTTCGGAGATTCGTAGTTTTATTGGTTTAGCGGGTTACTATCGGCGATTTATTGAGGGATTTTCATCCATCGCCGCCCCTTTGACTCAGCTTACCAGAAAGGGAGTGAAGTTTGTTTGGTCCGAGAAGTGTGAGAGTAGTTTTCAATTATTGAAGACTAAGCTCACGACAGCCCCGTGTTAGTCTTACCGAGTGTGTAGAGGGTTTTGCTATCTACACGGATGCGTCTCGGATTGGTTTAGGCTGTGTGCTAATGCAGCAGGAAAGGGTAGTGGCTTATGCTTCTCGTCAGTTGAAGGAGCATGAGAAGAACTATCCGACTCATGACTTGGAGCTCGTAGCAGTGGTTCATGCACTAAAGATCTGGAGGCACTATCTTTATGGTGTCAGATTTGTGGTGTTTATCGACCACAAGAGCTTGAAGTATCTTTTCTCCCAAAAGAACTAAACCTGAGGCAGAGAAGATGAATTGAGTTCTTGAAGGACTATGACTTCGACCTTCAGTATCACCTGGAAAGGCGAATGTCGTAGCGGATGCTCTGAGTAGAAAGAGGCCATCTCTCCAGCAGGATTGGAAGATGTTGGAGATGCGGCTTGCGCGTTGACTGAGTTAGAGCCATCGCTATGCCAGGCTTTTGTAGCTCTGTTATCCCTTAGGTCCTCGGTTTTGGATGAGGTGATCGAGCAACAGAAAGCCGACCCTAGACTCTTAGAGTTAGTGGGCAAGGCAGGCATTGCTCATGATGAGGACGGTGTGATTAGATTTCATCACCGTGTTTGTGTCCCTGATTGGTAGATGTCCGTGAGCATGTGTTAGCGGAGGCTCATAGATCGCGATTCTCTATTCATCGGGTAACACTAAGATGTACCAGGATTTGAAGAGATCCTTTGGTGGTCTGGCATGAAGAGGGATGTAGCAGATTATGTATCCCAGGGTTTAGTGAGCCAGCAAGTAAAGGCCGAGCGACAGCGACCATCCGGCCTTATGCAAAGGATGGAGATCCCAGTGTGGAAGTGGGAAGCTGTCACTATGGACTTGTTTCGGGTTTGCCTCGATCTAGAAGGGGCAATGACTCGATTTGGTAGTTGTAGATAGATTCTCGAAGACTGCTCATTTCTTACCTATGAAGAAGAAGCAGTCAGTAGAGAGTTTAGCTAGATTGTATGTTAGCAGTATCATTAGATTGCATGGTGTGCCGAAGTCGATCATTTCGGATCGAGATCCGAGATTCACTTCGAGGTTGTGGAAGGGTCTTCAAGATGCTTTAGGTTCGGAGCTGAAGCTCAGTTCGGCGTTTCATCCCAGACTGATGATAATCCGAGAGGACTATCCAGACATTCGAGGATAGTTGAGAGCGGTGTTGGATTGGAAGGATGATTGGGAGTGTCATTTACCTCTTGTGGAGTTCGCATACAGCAACAGCTTTCATGCGAGTATTGGTATGGCTCCATTTGAGGCGTTGTATGGTCGGCCCTGCAGATCTCCTTTATGTTGGGAGGAGACTGGTGATAGGCAGTTGATCGGTCCGGGTTAGTTCAGGAGACTTCGGATAAGATCCAGCTTATCAGGAAGAGGCTTGTTGCGGCTCAGGATAGGCAGAAGAGCTATGCCGACAACAGGAGAAGGATCTTGAGTTCGAGGTGGGTGATCATGTCTTCTTGAAGATATCGCCTACTCGAGGTGTGTCAGATTGTGGCAGGCATAGTAAGTTGAGCCCTAGATCATTGGCCCTGAGATTCTCAGACGATTGGCAGCATGGATATGAGCTAGCATACCCCCAGCTCTAGCTAGTGTTCATCCCGTCTTCCACGTTTCGATGCTCAGGAAGTATGTCCGAGATCCGTCTCATGTGATTAGTCATGTGCCAGTGGAGATTCAGCCAGATCTGTCGTATGTCGAGCAACCAGTAGCCATTTTCAAGTCCACTTCGTGTTTGGGGTAATCCCACAATAAAATTGTAAGGCCGAATTTGTACATTATTTGTATCCATGTGAAGCTTTCATGTTGTGAGTACGTATGTAAATATCTACGTAAAAGTACTAGTTAGCTACTTGTGTAGCATGGTATAATTAGTGTAAATAATGTATGAATGGTATGATGGTGGCATGTATGTGATAGTATACATATGCATGTATATATGATAAGATGTGCATGGTTCTGCATGTTTTGGGTTCTGGCCGAAGGCCAACTTGGCGTCAAGATAAATGGACGTTTGTGTTGTGTAGGCGTCAACCATATGGACGCCAACACTAATCCCAGCATCCAGCGATGTGGATGCTAGTTTGTTGACCTGCATGCGTTGCAGAGCCGGATTTCCGGGAGCAAGCTTGCTCACCATTGGGGAGCTGTCCCCAACGGTATGAAAGCTTCTTGTCCGACTGCGGAAAGGAGAGCTTCCTCTCCTATTTACAAAGCCCTTTATGTAACCCTCAAACCTCTCTTGACTCTCTTTGCAAAAGGAGAAGAAGAGAAGAAGAAAACCCTAGAAAATCTGTGAGAAACCCCCACCTTTGCAAGCTTGGATCCGACCTTCTGAAGCTGTTCCTAGCCATCTACCACGACAAGGAGCTAGCTGAAGTGAAGGAGGCTTCCCGTCCTCATCTTGGAGGCATCTTCGTCCTAGAACCGGACGAGAGCATTGTGGAGCTTCTTGGGACTGCCCAAGGAGAGCTTCTCCGACCAATTAGATCCGTCTGGAGTATTTTTCTAGAGGCAAGTAACCTACCCCTACCGTCCATGTAGATGTCAAGTAGGGTTTTATAATTTTTATGTATTTTTCCTCGTGTCCTAGATCCCCCATTCATCCGTTTATTTGGAGTTCGGTCTGTGTTTCTGCAGAGACAGGAACTTGGCGTCAATGTCCTTGACGTCGAGATCCCTAATGTGCGTCCAGCGATCTTGTGTCCACTCCTGGAACGGCCAGAGACCGCCGTTAAGTTCTCCAGAACAGAACAGTGAGCTGTTCTTCCTGATATATAATTATTTCGATGTGTTTTCGATGAGGATATATTGTAAACCTACTATGATATGTAATATGGATGTCTGAATGTGTGGTGAGATCCTTGTAATTTCTGTGATTTGGCATAAATAGTTTATTTATGGAGAATGTATGCATGATGAGACCTAGACCATGTTCTTTACCGTTTGTGCAATTCATGTGAAGTTGGATGCCCTAAGATTTTCTAAATTTGAATGGGTAAATCAGTCCATGCTCTAATTTTTGGAAATTTTCTCCATGTGTCCTCTGATATTGAATTTTCTGAAATGGAATTAGAAAACATGTGTAGGGTTGTAAAATCTCCAGTAACTTGTGTACTGTGAAATAAATTAGGGAAAATTCCTGTGGTATTGTGTATATTGAGTTCAGGGTTATGATCTATTAAAACTGAAGTTTTATGTTATACATCATGATAAATTGAATTTTGAATAATGCGGGAATTTATGATAAATTTTCTGCAATTGCATTTTGGATCAGAAAAAATGTGAAAATTTTCATGTGGGGTCCTAAACCCGAAATTAGCATGTGGTTAAATTCTCAGGTCATTTGGACAACTATACCATGCAATATGAATTTTCCATGCAAAATAGGTAATTAATGCATGCCTTGGTGAAATGATTTAATTTCTGTGTAATCCAACCTGATTAGTGAATTTCCTGAATGATAATTCTGTCATCTGTAGTGGCATGATTAGGAAAAATAGAGTCATGTTGCGAATGAGAGAATAAATGAGATATGAGTGTCATGTGTAAAATGTGTGTAAAACCGATATGTGTAATGTGTAAACCTGTGCCAAGTGTGATACTGCTTCCATAGAGGGCTGTGGAACCGTACCATGGAAAAGTCCCCATGGGAAGGTTCAATGTGTTGTGATCCTAAGGGCATTAGGATGAAATCCTGGAGGTGGACAAGTACCACTGGTTAGGGTGGAGACTTGTTCTCCCGGTCTGCGCAGTCCAAGAGTCGTCACTGTATTGCCTAGGTGACGTCTATGTGTATGTGATGTGATGTGTCCTTCTTATGGTGGTTTGGACTATGTGTCACGACACTAAAGTGTAAAATGTGATTGTGATCATGTGCAAATTGTGTAGTGTGAACAATGTGTAAATGTGAATGTGTAATGTGTAATGTGTAAAAGGTGAAATATGTGATTAGAAATTGTGTAAAAATGTGAAACCAAAATGTGAGGATGTGAAATTGAAAACCCATGATATGATGATCTGAAATCATGTTAGAACAGCAACATAAATGTGGTTATGATTTTGTGCTATATTGTACAATGCGTAGAGCCATGCTAGGGACAATCCTTACTTATGTGTAAACCATTCATGTGTGTATGCCCTCACGTTTTGGTTTGAATGAGAACATAGCTTTCATGTGTTAGATTGTAAAGTGTTAAACCACATCAAAACAGCAAGCTTAAAGCAAGTGAAATGGTTATGTGCATGTATACGAATGAGTAGTGACCATGTTAGCAATGTTTTCTTTCATGTATGTAAGCTAGTCATGCTAGATTGCTCTCATGTTTTAGTTTAATTGAAAGTAGAACTTTCATGTGTAGGAATGATTAGAGAGCATGTATAGGAGATTTTGATTTAGAAAATCTGAAAGCATGAATCATGTGTTAATAAGTAGAATCACCATGATAGGTTGTTAATTTCAGTCACAAGCATGCTACATGATTGTGTCTTGTAAATGTGTATGTAAAACCTGCTATGACATGTACATGTATGGTATGTGTAGAGTTATTTGCTGAGTCTTTTAGACTCATTACTTGCTTCGGCGTACAGTGTGTAGTAGGTGACACACCTTTGGAGGAGACCGTGGAAAGCGACTCCGAGCACGGGGAGTAGCTAGTTTGGTGGAGCTTAGTTGTGACATTTTGGCATTTTGATGTATGTAATTGAAACATTGTATTAGCACTATCATGGAAAGAAATGTTTAAGTATGGACAATTATGTATTTGATTTTCAGCAATTTAATTATGTGGACTTTTAGTTCTTTACGTTATCGAATCATGTATGTCAAATGTGGATGATGAATGAAATGAAGACAGTGGTTCTTTTACTTCCGCTACTCTGTTCTTATATTCACGGTATCTCAACTGAATGTATTGTTGGGTAATGTCCCACTGTGG
>JACBKR010005408.1:0-18547 GCA_014218235.1 Colocasia esculenta | reverse complement strand
TACATTGCTTGGGCAGTGTTGGCCATGCAATGTAGGGACAGTATGGGTCATGTCGGCTTATACCGTGGTTGATAATGAAAGGTTTTGTGTGGAAATGTGTGCATAGCAAGTTGAGTTATAACGCCTTCTGTGGTTACCTCTCCAGTCGGTTACCCACGCACTGGGTGCTCGGGTTTTGCTCTGGTACAGTGAGCACCATCAGGATTTGTGTCATCTTCCTGTACACCCTCACTCCTGTGTTTGAGTTGTACGTCCGGCTGAGGGAAAGACGGCAATGGGAAGCGACTCGTGTTTGTGGGTGTGCGGTCGCTTATAGCGCGCTCGTGGTTAGGGGACGAACACCGGTAGACGTACTGGTCCCCAGCTAGTCCAGTTTCCTATGCCTCACTTTAGGGTTCTCAGCTAGAGTCCTTAAAGGTGTCAGGCTTGGACTTGTGGCATTGTAGGCTGCAGGTGTGGTGTTGGTTTGTCTCCACAGTTCTTGACCTTGTTGAGGTGGAGCAGCAGCTGGACCTTTCGTCCGTGGCTGCGAGGCTGAGAGGTAGACTTGTGTTGTTTGTCCAAGTCTATGGCCGGTGTCGTGAACCAATTCTCGTGACTCGTGTGCGGCGTGCCCTTCTTTAGCTTGTACACGCGTACGCGGTTTGCCATTTACTTACATTCAACTGTAGCATCATGCTTAAGTAGTTATATATTTTAAATGCTATACAACTTTGTTTACTATATCTTTTGTACATTGCGTTTCTCGGCTTCGGGGGAGTTGCCCTACTAAGCCAGTGACTTGTGAGGCTCACCCCTTTCTTCTTCCAAGTGAAGGAGAGCAGGAGGGTTCCCGTCCCTCATCTAGTTTCAGTCAGCACTGTAGTGGAGTCGGGCCTTCGCCACCAGCAGAGTAATACTTTTACTTGTGGAGCCTGGGGGGCTTGTCCCGGGCTGTTGTACTTTGTTTAATGACTATGGTATAGAACCGAATATGTACATTTCATGTGAATATATGTGAGAAATGGAATCTTATATGTGTTCAGCGTGTTTTCTTTATAATTTCATGGACATGTGTGATTGATATCCCTTGCGAGGCTTCGGCCCGATCGCGGGAGGTGGAGTCGTGTCGGGCACGTTATTGGGTTAACTGGCTTGAACGGTGAGGACCATCACACACCCTATCTAGTCTTCCCTTAACACAAGGGGAAGAACTTGTTGTCAGTTAACCCATAGCTCTGTTACCTAGTCCTTATTTCCTTTTAACATCCTGCTATGTTAGGTAGAGGCTTTCTATCTTAGTAGGAAATGGGACCTCGAGTAATGCAAAAAATGTAGCTTTAGTAAGAGAAATAATAAGTTAAGGATATAAAGAAGATTTGAATCTTCATCACCCACCAATGATATATTTCAAGAGCAATTGAAGGATATGTTCACTAATCGGATTATTTATGAACCAATCGGAATGAGTAATGGAAACATTGGCCAATCGAAATGTCATAAGGCATGTATTCACTAATCGGAACAATATATAACTTGTATTCATCAATTGATACATGAACAACACTAATCGGAACAATATAACTTAACTGTTCACTACTCGATGTCTGAATAACACTAATCAGAACAATATAGCATAAGTGTTCACTAATTGGAAGGCTTATAAATCAATTGGAATGAGAAATAAGCATTTGTTCACCAATCAGAAGGAAGTTATTCACTGATTCGAACAACATAAGAGTAATAAAAAAGGATGTTCAATAATCAATTGACATTTCCTTCTTTAATCAGTACAACATTGTTGAGTTGAGTTTGTATAACTTGTTGTTTTGATGTTGAATAAACATTTTATGATGACTTAATCCTTCATATTTATGTGTTTTGATAGAAGAATTCCATATAGGTCGACAACCTGGCAACCAAGTGTCGATTTGAGTGAAAAATCAAGCTTTTGGAAGTGTTCTGGATGCAGTTTAGGTAGACAGATGAAAGCTAGTTGTCAACAAATGAAGACTAGTTGTCAACACATGAAAGGTAGTTGTCAACAGGTGAAGACTGGTGTCAACACATGAAAGCTAGTTGTCAACAGATGAAGACTGGATGTCAATAGATGAAAGATGGTTGTCAACAGATGAAGATTGGTTGTCAATAGACAAAGTTAGCATTCATTGAATCTTTAGACAAGGGTACATAAACTGAGCTTAAACGATACATGTACATTTCCATATGCTACCAAATTTTGATATGATGATTGCTAACTCATATGTGAAGTGTATAGATCAAGTGCAAAGCAAAATAATGGACTCAACCATTTTGCATAGAATTGGCTTTTTGGCAGACTATGAAAAACGCTCGACCACCTCCAGTAAGAGGTCGACCGTTTTCGACATGTTTACCTGTTTGCTCATACATGTGATGTCTTTTTGCTCTATGTTTTTACCGTAATGGTCTCCCTTATATATACTCACATCTTTTCATGAATTTACATGACAGAGGAAAAGTTTTGGGCTGTTCTTGAGAGATACCCTTCCCCCTTTCCTCTCTTCATCATCTCCACTCTCTTGCTCTACATATACCTCGAATCCTCTGCCTTTCTCTTCATGGTTTTGCAGAGATGAATGCTGAAATAATCATCAGGAGATGAAGGAGGTGCTTGCCTAAGATCTAAAGCTGGAAGATAGGAAGAATATGGAGTTTGAGGAAGCCGTAATCCTAACACACGCCTCTTTGGTAATGGGTTGGAGTTAAGATAACTCCAACCCATGAACAAAGTTACACATGTGTAACCCACTTTTTGCTTTGGTAATAATAGAGTTAACTTTGATCATATGGTGAGTTAACCTACTTTTCTCAAATACACTTTGGTAAGAACAAGTGAGTTAACTTACCTTGGGAAAAGGAAAAGTAGCATTTAATGCTTGTGATGTGAGAGGAAAAGGTGGTTAACTCACTTGAGTTAACTTTGTTCCTCCTCTAGAGATGGGTTAGAAAAAGGTGGGTTAACTCACTTTTAAACCACCTTTAGCCCAACCCACAAAAGTTAACTCTAAACCACTACCAAAGCACTTTTTTGAGTTAACTCTGAGTTAACTAGAGTTAACTCACTTTTAACTCAGAGTTAACTCCATCCAAAGAGGCGCCTAGAGTTTGGCAGTAACGTGTTCCAAGCCGCTGCATAGCAACCTAAAGTAGAGAGAAAGTGAGAGGAGAAGAAGAAGACGTGAGATCCAGAAGCACTAGCAGTAGATCTTGATAGTGAAGCAGCAGATATAGATCGAGAAGAAGAAGAAAGAGATAGAGCTGCAATAGATCTAAGAAGAATTCAATCTGAATTCTCTGAGTCTAGTTTCATCATTCTTAAACTCATTTATATTTCTCTGTGTGCATGTGTACTGCTATGAGATTAGTATGTGGATACATTTGAGTAAGAGTCAATAGTGTGTGTGAGCTTGTTCTTAGCAAGAGGAACAAGTTTCTCTGATTTGATCTAGCGTGTGTGTGGATAGAGCCTCAGTGCTCATATATGGATGTGTATCTCACTTTTGAGATATATGTGTGGTTTAGCCTCACTGTGTGAGGGGTGGACATAGGAATCACAGAGTGTGATCTCTGAACCACTTGAAAAATCTCTTGTGCACTTGTAGTTTGACTTTGTCTCTGTGTTAGATGCTTGCATAGGGGTTTCGATCACACATCTAGCATGCACACACCAATCCATACAAGTCATATTGAGTTTAGATTTAGTCAGGTCTTTGAAGCTTCTTGTTGCATATAGTCTGGTTGTCAAATTGTCTAACACATAACTACACAAAAAAATAGATCCGATCAATCTTCAGTTCGCTTAGTGTTAAACTGCACTCAATCTGTTTGATGTTATATCTCACACACATTGAGGGGTATGAATATAGTTTAATTCAGTCAAATAAATTTCAAAATTGACTTTTCCATTGAAAATCTATTTAACCCCCCTTCCAGATTTGTCATTCCATATATTTTGGGCCAACAAACATCTCTTCACTAATTGATAGAAGTTCTTCAGTAATCGATGTGAAGCTTTTTTCTCTAATCGGTATAGACTTCTAGTGCAAACCTTTGAAGCTATAGAAATTATCATATTTCTTATACATAAAATATCTTGAAAATGTTATTAAATATATTCATGAAGAGAGAAAAATATTATTAAATATGTTTATGATATTCATGAGTTTTAATTATCACCAATACAAAGGGATAAATATATATGATAGTGGTTTAACATTCTCTCCCTTTTTGGTGATGACAAAACTCATGAGAAATTTCTAATTTAAGATGTTTAATATAAGCATTGAATAGTAAATTCATAGGTAAATATTCCCCCCTTTTTGTCAATATCTAAAAATAAAATTTCTTACCATTTTATTCTTCTCTCTCTTTTCAGTTTTAAAGACTTCTTACCATTTCTTTGTGTAAGGGAGTGATTTAATAACTGTGTCATGGAAGTATCATCTCCCCCTTTGAATCATAAGTGTTGGCATATTACTCCTCCTGAATGTGTGGCTATCACGCCCCCAAAATTCAGGTATCATAATTGCAGCAAAAATTCAAAATCTGAAATAATCTAAAATCATCATAATTCTTGACCAACACCTCAAGTCACATCGGGGTGTGACAATCTAATCAAATCTCATGTAATGAAATAGAGACATAGAAAGGCCAAGCCTCAAATAGCAATTTGGGACCACAAAATAATTTATTTTTGTTAACTCAAGTGACAAAACTCCTCAACAAGGAAGGTGAAAGCCCATGAATGCGTCGTTAAACACGTGACTAACAATCTCAAAATTTATAGGCTTACACTAATTATTTTGACAATAGTTAAGTGGTGAGAGCTGAGTCGAATCCAACGGGAAAAAGATTTTAGAATTGAAAACCTTAGATTTTTTTATTTAGGAAAATAACGTGGTGATATTAAAACTAAGTTGCACTAAATAGAACTAAACTAATTAAACTAAGTAAATAGAGAGAGAGAGATAAAGAGTGGATTAGAGACAAAGAGACAAAGATCTGAAATTGCATTCCACTAAACAAATTGGTCAACAAAAATTGTTTTATACTAAATGACATAAATCAACAACCCTAAGAAAATCTGGAAAATAGAGAGAAAAAGGAGAGAGGAAACGAGAGAGAGAGAGAGAGAACAAAAGATGAGAGAGAGAAGAGAGAGACGAAAGGGAGAGCGGGGATAGAGGAGAGAGAAGAGAGAGGAGCGGCGCATGAGAGAGAGAGAGAAGAGAGAGAAAGCGAGAGGAGAGAGAGCGCGAGAAAGAGAGAGCGCGCGAGAGAGAAAGATAGAGAGGAGAGAGAGATGAGAGACGCGCGAGAGGAGAGAGAGAGAGGAGAGGAGACGCGAGAGAGAGACGAGAGAGAGGAGAGAGGAGAGAAGACCCTGCGCGGCGTGGCTTCACATTGCATGCAAAAGCATGCAACGTGAAGGGCGAGGGCGGTGGACGCGGGCGGCCTGGGCGATGCTCGTGTGCTTGGCTGGGGCAGGCGTGCGTGTGGCGAGGCGCTGGGCACGCGGCAAGGCAGCGGCAATGGGGCGATGGCGGTGCTGGCGACCACGGTGTCGCGCTCACGCACGGGCGGCATAGCCAGAGTGCAGGGCTACGCGCGCGGGGTCTTGGCACCTTGTGTGTGAACCGAAGAGAGAAGAAAGAGAGACTAGGAAGAAGAGGAGAGGAAGAAGAGAAGGAAAAATAAGGGAGGAAAAAGAAGACCAGGGAGAGAGGGAGAAGAGAGGAAAGGAGGATCCAGCAGAGGGGGGAGAGAAGAGGGAAAGAAAGAGAGAGAGAGCGGAGGAGGGGAATGCGCAGGAGAGAGGGAGAAAAGAGAAGTAGTGAATGATCGCATGAGAGAGAGGGGAAGGGGGTTTTTAAAGTGTTAAAGAAAAGAGAGAAAGTAGGAGAGTTTAAAGGAAAGAAAATTGTGGAAAATAAGAGAGGGGATTTAAAAAAAATAAGAAAGTGTTTTAAAATTTGAAAAGAAAGATAGAGGGGGAATATTTTAATAGAATCTCTCATTATTCTCTCTTGATCCAATCAAATCCATTGGCCCATTTAACCTTCATTTCTTGGCCCATTAATCCTGCAAACACAACACAAAAATAGATTTAATCAATTATCATTTTTGTAATAAAGTGACAATGAGTTTGTGTAAAATTAAGAACCATAAGATAATAAAATAACATGATTATCATCAATAACAACACAATTATCACACCCCCCAACTTACTCATTGCTAGTCCCTTAGCAATGCACATAAGTGAATAATTGGGACAAACAAGAGTTCAAAATATCATACTTCATGACAAGAAAGTAAGAATGAGAATGCTTGGTCATAAGTATTTCAAGTTCCAGTCGAGCGTGTCAAAGGCAAATATGTCAGTTCATGTCATTAGACAGTTCCTCAAGATACACATAAAATTTCATGACTTTTTGTATAATGTTTGAGCATTAATAAAAGGATGTATGAGCTTTTTACTTATCACTCAAGGATGGTATCAACTCTACACTCCTTAAATTCGATCCTCGAATTACAGGTAGCTTTCACTCTGCCTAATTCTCTTTTTCATGCTCATTTTTTTTTCTTTTCTTTTCATTTACATGGTGTTGCACTTCCCTTCACCATTTGACGTGAGCCTCAACTCTTACCTTAGGAGTCACAGGCCCGGTTACTAAGATCATGGGCATTTTCCATGTTTCTTTTTTTTTTTTTTTCACTACTACACACATTTTCACATTTATTTGTAGGCAGGTAGCCTTTTCCCCATGATTGGTTATCAATAGGAATGTAGAATATCAATCAATCAACCTGAATGTTCGGTAAAACTCTCATCATCCATTTGAATAGCTCAAAACAATACTTTACTGTGTTGATGAAATTTCAAATGTATTTTGAGGAAGATGCTAAAAACATAACTAGTTTACTCACCCCTTCAACTCACCACCTTCACAAGTACACACTATGAGTCAAGCTAGAAGCAAAAAAAAAAAAAAAAAAATCTTGCATGAAATATGAAGCATGAAGCACAATGTTAGGGACAAAAATTTGAAATACAATTTGTCTCTCCCCACAACTTAAATGACATTGTCCTCAAGGGCATAAAAGTAATGACAATAGAATAAGCCAATGTAAGTTCAGAAAGGAGAGATGCAACCTGATGATCACATGCGGGTGGTTGCACATTAGCTTTATCAAAGGATAGTGGCCAGCAAACACCTAAGACACAAAATAAAAACGAAATCAATAGAAATCAATTTTCCTAAAAATATTGGGTTGCCTCCAACAAGCGCTAAGTTTAATGTCTTCATCCAGACACATGGGGGTAATAGGGTCACGTAACACCCCCAATCAATTGACGCCAATTTTTTCTTTGTAGGGCATCACCAGCCATGGTGGGTCAAGTGGGTCAAACTTACCCTTCATATCATTAAATGATAGAGAAATTATGGTATTCAAGATCATATCTTCAATTAAGAAATATTCATTTGGACACTTAAAATCTTTATATATGTTGAACACATCAATGCAGATTTTATATTTTCATCCTTTTCACCCACAACTTCCATTTTCAGATCCTCTTTCATGATATTGAGGTCAGATTGAGTTGGATGCTCAGAGGATTGCTTGAACTCCACAGGCTGACTTGAGTCAAAAATAGTAGCGTGATCAGGAATGAAATGGATATGACTTTCAACACAAGGATGCTTAAAAGGTTCAAGTGCAGTTGACCAATCAACTAGTGGTAGCATGTCCATGAACATGTTGGATTTGCTAAGATCAGGGAGAGGTAGGAGTTCCATGTCTTTGTCGACATCAAGAGAGACCCAGTCAATGTGGACTTCAGACAGAATTTCTAATTCTTCTCTTGCCCAAGAAGAATGATTGATGATTACACCCAGCTCTTTCTCCACACTCACATCTTCTCTGTCATCCACTTGAGACAATGTCACATCAAACTTGGACCTATCATCTAGATGACATTCTTTTTCGTCTCCCCCCAACTTGAGTTCAACTAACTCACTAGAGCTTTCCTCAAGTATGACATTATGGATGGAGTCTTCTTGATGATCAGTTTCAAGTTGGGCCAAGACTTTGGATTGATTGTCAGTGGCACCCATCTCCTCCTGATTTGACTCATTAATATTATCTCTCATTTTCCAAGTGGGCGTGTCCACAATCATGTTGGACTGAGAAGTTGTGGATGGAATTTGAGAGTCAAATTGTTGGTCACAATCAAGATAATGATGTGCATGATTGTCAATGGGTTGGCATGGTGACTGACTATCTTGCTTCCTTCTGATTTCCATCAGTTGAGTAATCAGGAGGTCAGTTTTGACAAAGGATTGCTCTAATTATTGTTGTTGTTGGGTGAATGTTTACTCAAAGCCTTGTTGATTATCATGAAATTTTTGCATAAATTGCTCAAATTGATCATCAAAGATGCCTGATTGCGAGGGAGATGTATGAGTGGGCCATGGATATGCATGTTGCCCCTCATGATGGCCTTGATCATGAATGTCAATTTGGCATTGGACCCAATGTTGAAGGTTGTGGATAGGTGGACATTGGGCTTGGGCCAGAATAGGTTGATCTTTAAGTGTTAAATGTGGCATTACTTCTCTAAGTGGTTGGAAGGGTGTGCCTTCAGGAGCATTTGTTAAGCACACTGGCAGATCAGTACTAAAGAATCCTTCCTTGAACCATGAGATGATTTCAGCACCAAGAAAGGGTCCTTGAATTTCCCCTTGTGGATCTTGGTAAAGCCAACTCAATTCTGTAGGAGGGACATATTGTTCATCTTTTGGGTAAGGAGTGGAGGTGAAAGGCCCTTGAAAATATTGTGTTTCTGCTTGGGTGAAAGATGGCACATTATGGAACAAATTAGTATGGCGGGCCTGATCTTGGGTAAAATATGAGAGTTGGGCCACCCCAGGGAATGTACTTTCATAGTGGGCTGACAAGAAATGTGTATTTTCAAAGTAGGTTGGGCCACGTTGAATGAGAGATGAAAATTAGTTTGGGCCATGGCCTATATAATGTGCTGGGTTGGCCCACATATGATTGTAAATGAGAAAGATAAGACTTTTTCTCTCTTTTTTATTGTAATTTTAGATTTTTTTTTTTTTAGGCAGAGACAAATAAGTTGCAAAAAATTAACCTAAGTGACCCAGGGATCTGGGATCTAAAAGTAAGCTTTCTCACAAAGTGACTTAAACCAACCTAAGTCCACTAACATGTATGTCCACTGGCCAGGTAAGAGGGGGGTAGTGGGAGGCTCCCCCTACTTCCGTAGGGACCTAATTAGAGAACCACTTTCCCGCTTAGGCATTTGCCACTTAACCTCTAGCCTTAGACACCAGTTTCCAAAACTTGATAGTGGGCCTAGGTGGACCAAAATCTCATTGTGAACCCTAGGTTCAATGTCTACTGCCTTTTATTGGGCTTGGGAATGCAAAAGATGCAGGAAGTTGTGGTTTGTGGGCTAAGGAAGGGTGATCAAATCCCCACCTTATCTTGTTAAGGAAATTGCCCTTAAATTATTTTAGAAATGATGTGCACACCACAAAATCAAGCAAGGGGTTCTATGCAAGCATGGCAATGCATGATCATGCTTTCAAGAAAGTTAAGATTCTCACCTTGCCTCCAACAATCTTCGACAAGAAAGGAAACTTTTCAAAAAAGAAACTTACCTAAAGATGAAAATCTAAATGATGCATGCCCTAAAGATGGAAAGTTTCTAATCTTGACATGACATCTTTTATTGGATTCAAGTGATTGATTTTTTTTTTGATTTTTTTAATGAATTATCTAAACATGGCAACTAAAAAAAAGAAACTCAATCAAGAGGGTTTTAAGGGTACTTACCTCCAACGCAATCTCTCGTTCATTTGGAAAGTAAAACAAATAGAAAGAGTGAGAGAGAGAAGGAATCTCACCTCACTTACCTTTTTTTTTGAATTTTTTTGTGCAATTTTCGGATTTGTTTTCCAAAACAGCCCCTTTTACTTACAGATCTCCCTTTTAGTGACAGGTTTCTGACAGATTCTTCAATTTTGCAATTTTCAAGATTTTTCAATTTTTATTTGATACCTACAAAAAGAAAGAAAATGTTAGTATGAATATATACAAAAGACACCAAGATTATCAAAACTAAAAATCTAATTCCCCGGCAACGGCGCCAAAAATTGATAGCCCACGAATGCGTCGTTAAACACGTGACTAACAATCTCAAAATTATCGGCTTACACTAATTATTTTGACAATAGTTAAGTGGTGAGAGCTGAGTCGAATCCACAGGGAAAAAGATTTTAGAATTGAAAACCTTAGATTTTTTTATTTAGGAAAATAACGTGGTGATATTAAAACTAAGTTGCACTAAATAAAACTAAACTAATTAATCTAAGTAAATAGAGAGAGAGATAAAGAGTGGATTAGAGACAAAGAGACAAAGATATGAAATTGCATTCCACTAAACAAAATGGTCAACAAAAATTGTTTTATACTAAACGAAATAAATCAACAACAACCCTAAGAAAATCTAGAAAATAGAGAGAAAAAGGAGAGAGGAAACGAGAGAGAGAGAGAGAGAGAAAAAAAGATGAGAGAGAGAAGAGAGAGACGAAAGGGTGAGAGGGGAAAGAGGAGAGAGAAGAGAGAGGAGCGGCGTGAGAGAGAGAGAGAAGAGAGAGAAAGTGAGAGGAGAGAGAGCACGAGAAAGAGAGAGCGTGCGAGAAAGAGAGAGAGGAGAGAGAGATGAGAGATGCGAGAGGAGAGAGAGATGAGAGAGGCGCGAGAGGAGAGAGAGAGAGATGCGAGAGAGAGACGAGAGAGAGGAGAGAGGAGAGAAGACGCCGCACGGCGTGGCTTCACGTTGCATGCAAAAGCATGCAACGTGAAGGGCGAGGGCGGTGGACGCGGGTGGCCTGGGCGATGCTCGTGTGCTCGGCTGGGGCAGGCGTGCGCGTGGCGAGGCACTGGGCACGCGGCAAGGCAGCGGCAGCGGGGCGAAGGCGGTGCTGGCGACCACGGTGTCGCGCTCGTGAACGGGTGGCGTAGCCGGGGCGCAGGGCTGCGCACGCGGGGTCTTGGCAACCTGTGTGTGAACCGAAGAGAGAAGAAAGAGAGACTGAGAAGAAGAGGAGAGGAAGAAGAGAAGGAAAAGGAAGGGAGGAAGAAGAAGACCAGGGAGAGAGGGAGAAGAGAGGAAAGGAGGATCCAGCAAAGGGGGGAGAGAAGAGGGAAAGAAAGAGAGAGAGAGCAGAGGAAGGGAATGCACAGGAGAGAGGGAGAAGAGAGAAGTAGTGAAAGATCGCATGAGAGAGAGGGGAAGGGGGTTTTTAAAGTGTTAAAGAAAAGAGAGAAAGGAGGAGAGTTTAAAGGGAAGAAAATTTTGGAAAATAAGAGAGGGGATTTTAAAAAAATGAGAAAGTGTTTTAAAATTTGAAAAGAAAGATAGAGGGGGAATATTTTAATAGAATCTCTCATTATTCTCTCTTGATCCAATCAAATCCATTGGCCCATTTAACCTTCATTTCTTGGCCCATTAATCCTGCAAACACAACACAAAAATAGATTTAATCAATTATTATTTTTGTAATAAAGTGACAATGAGTTTGTGTAAAATTAAGGACCATAAGATAGTAAAATAACATGATTATCATCAATAACAACACAATTATCAGAAGGCTCAATCTCATGCAATCAAAAAGCTTCTCCATCACAGGATTCACACAAAGATTTACCAAAACATGATTCTTTCATAAAATTTCAGAATTGACACATCCCTTATTATAATAAACTTTGCCACAGATAATCATACAACCCCAACATAAAACACGACATGAAGAATATGTGATTCCTACATCTGTGATGCACACTTGGACAAATCATCAATTATTTCTTTCATTCATTGCATGGTTTATACAAGCACTAATTTCTAAAAGAAAACACTCTTCACAGATCCGACCACAACGGTCTACAAATATGATACATGATTCACTCATACATTAACAATTCAGAATTTAAAACTCCTCTAAGGTGCTTCCAAGTTCTCCACACTATGGGGCGGTTACATGCTAAACATGCTCCAATAATTACCTAAAATGTTAATAGGTTATGAGCAAACTAGCCAATAGGGTTTATATCTCATGGTGCGGGCAAAATATACTTAATTAACATGTTAGCAAGCTGAATTTCAAGAACAACTAGCAGGAAATCAAGTAAACAAGAAGCATGCTCATGGCGGGCAAGAATTGCATTTACATAATTTCAAAGCGAATCATGCTAATTGTCAAGTCATGAGAATGATACAATAATCAAACTATGATGCAATCACACATGTGACAAGAACAGAGATTGGCCATTTCAAATGAATCAAACTTATCAAGTCAAATGAACGAATCAAACATATCATATCAAATAGCACATCGTGCTTCATTCATATCATATAACAAATAGACACTTTCCAATCTTGCATACCTATGGATGCAAATGCCAAGCACAGCTGAAATTTGGTTGATCTATACTAGTACGTCGGGGTGCTCCTCCCTAGGACTAGATTAGGCCCCTATTGCACAGGCATTTGATCAGGGATATCATCCCAACAGTAGTGCCGAATTCAAATCATTATGGCCATTTAGAGTCAAGAAGGATAGACTTGTAAGATATCAAAGAGGCCAATAACATAAGCTCAGATCAAGGAACTTCAAGAGTACATATTGCCAAGAAGTCAAATAGGCATGTTGGATCAAGCAATGTCGTAGGCTCAAAGGGGTTCCTATGCATTTCTTTTACTTTTAGATTCAAGACAAGCAGATGCACGGGTGGAGTTTCAGTTGACTTACAAGGATAGAAATCAAGACAATTTAGGAGTCATTAGAATAATCTTCACATTCATACCAATTTTTAACATGTACAAGGTACTTAGGTTACTGTAATGCTGATTGCACTTCTATAGGACAGATCATAGTGGCCGAAAGGGCCAATCAATAGACAGTCGGAGTGCATAAGGTTGAACAGTTGAAGGTGCTACAGAGGGCCAGTCAAAGTTGCTACAAAGGGCCAGTCAAAGGTGCAGATCAAGAGTGCCACAAGGCAAGTGTGGACGATCCATTTCCCGGGCTCCCGTTGGACTGTGGAATCCTCCGGTGGTTCACGAACATCGCTGCTCCCTCGTAGGCGATGGAGGGTTGTTGATTGACTCCATTGACTCCCCGTTTGACTAAGTTGACTAGAGAGAAAACAAAGAAAACAACAAGAGAAAGGGAGATGTTGTGATCTCCAGGGCCTTACCTGTGCCCAAGGGGATGTTGTGACCACGTCGATGATGCTGCCTCATGTAGCGGACGGAGATGGGGCTTCAACTTCTCCTTCTTCAGCCGGCCAAAGAAAGACAGCTCCACGGTCTCATATAGGTATCCCTGCCACATAAAGAAGACTCTATTAGACTCTAAGAAGAGTGAATGCTCAAAAAAACAAAAAGAAGAGGCCCAAAAGGAGAGTCCCGTACCGGTTACGGGCTTGAGAAGAGGGGTAGCCAAGTGTTATGACCACCCTTCTTCCCTCCGTTTTTTATTGAGAAACCCCTTTATAGGTATGTAGGAAGGTGCCCTACGTGACTAGGGTGTGTGAGAGTGTATGTGTAACATGCAAAACTAAAGAGAAAAGGAAGGGAAAGAGAGAAAGTGGAGGGGGTGATCCTCGTTGCTGTGGTGTTGTTGACTCCCTGGTGGGCTCCTCCAGCTTGGGATGAAGCCTCCTAAACGTCCCAGATGATGAGAAGGAGAGAAAGAGGAAGGATCAAAGGAATGGGTAGACTTTTCTCTCTCTTCTTTCAAAGCAATAGCATGTCGACATCCAGCCTCTCCCCCTCACTTAGAAGGCCAAAGGGGGGGGGGTTAGAAAGACAGTAGGGTTGGAGTTCAGAAGCTTTGGATACTCAAGTGTGAAGAAACACACTTGTACAAGTGGCAATCCATGTATTAAAGCTCCAACCAATGAGGAGAGGCCATGTAGGATTTTTTACTGGGTCAATGGGGTGCCAAGGTGGCCCATATACCCGTTGGGAACGGCTATATGCGTTGCATGGCCGAGAGAATGGCGCTAGTGGGCTGAAATCTCGGGCAGTTGCATAGACTAGGTAAACCCAGGTTGACGTCCACCGATCCTGCTGCCAACCTCATGCAGGCGTCCACATACCTGGCCGTCAACAATAGTCGACGTCCAGAGACCTTTCCGCCAACAGGGAATCAGTAGCAGTTGATGCTGCCGTCTACATGGGATTCGAGGGAAGTCAAAAAATGGTCAAACAAGCCTTATTGGGCCATGAACTACGTGGAGAGGGGCCAAATCTCGCATCTACAAATGCCCCTCCGAGACATCCGATCTTGCAAGGGAGCAGAGCTGACTGAAAGGTTGGTGTCTCAGTAAACAAAGGACGTGGAGATTTGATCGAAGGGCCATCTCCGAGGGTAGGAATTTTAGCAAACCACACGAAAGATTTAGGCTAGAAACAAATGATGAATTGTCTCAGAGACAAATGAGGATAAGAAGGAGGGTGATCTACCCGTGTAACTACAACTGCAACCCAATGTTAGGGTCCCTGGCATTGCCGTGTTGGACATTGACTAGTTTCTGGTGTGTCCGAGTCAAAGGAGCTGTAATATGATGGTTGAATCGAGGGGGTCTCATAACCGGAGCTCATCTGGGCTCGCTGGCCTAATTAGGACGTCTGTCCAAATTTAGGGGGTTGTGGAGACAAGGGATTGGTTGATCTCTCAAATGACTATCAAAAGATTCTAACTGAAATCAATGTTTGGAAAGCCTAAAGTCCGGAATTAAGCTCATAACTGGCGAAGGTTCAAATGAACTCAATAAGACTGCTTGACTATTTGTGATAAGCACAGTGGGACAAGTTTCTGAAGGGGGACAACAAAGATCCGAAATTAGCTCAAATATAAAAGAGGGTGTTGACCCGATAGGCCACCTGAACTGGGGAGCCACAAAGTGATCGAGGAAAATCACCATTTTTTTTTGAATTAATCAGAGAATATTAGCAGTGAAGACCTAAATGCATGCTGGTGTGGGTTGCATATCTAAAATGCAAGTTAGAACCAGAGGAAAATTCTAAGGCCATACGAATAACTGAGAGATCGCAAACCCGTCATTGTTTTTGGCAAAGGGGAACTCAGGGTTCACGGTCGCCAAGTTATTCGCCTCTGGTGGGGTCCTATGTTAGACATACCTATGTAACACTCACGGTCGCATGAGTGTTCCATAGTTGGAGCGCAGCTTGTGCTTAACCATCTGCAAGACAACTTGAAGCACAAGATATAGAAATAATACCGATATGAATCAATAAAGCTTTAAAGATTCCGGGGAGTAAATGTCCACTCCGATTGCCGCCAATATATACTCAACGTCAACTTATGTTGCCGTTAACCGCACATGGGCGTCCAACGATATGGACGTCTACTTGCTAGCGGATCAGGCCGAAAATATAGGTATTGGAAGGCCATTAAGGACTCTATCACCTCCTTCCTCCGTCCTCACTTCTCTCAGTTTCGAACCAGAGGACCTAGGAACGACAGACAACAGCTAAAATGGCCTCTTCATCGACCGGAAAGTCTGCAAGCATGAACCCGAGGATCCTGAGCGACGTTCTGGGGCATTTGAGCACCAGACTGGCCAACGGAGAGGTACGTGTTACTCATTTCACCCTTGCTTAGGCTGAAAATGCCCCAAACCCCTTCTTACAGGGTGCTCATGGATGTGCAGGAGGTGCCTACCTTCTCGAGCCAAGGCCAAGTACGGGCCTTCTCCTGGCTGTGAATTTGGTGAATGCCATCACCTTGGACATGAGAGGCTTCATCGGGATATGGAACCTGAGCTTTATGGTGGTGTTGGCGAATAACATGAAGGATATGTGGTGGGGCTTCAATTTAAAAATTCCAAAACACAATCCAAACATGAAAGAGCTCAGGGTAAAAATCAGCAGAACTTGAAGTCCAGTGTTAGATCTACTTCATATCCAAAGAATAATAAAAACTTCACAATTGGATCTAACTCTCATTTCAAAAGGAATATAGACTTCACACCAAAAAGAATCATGGCATGCACAATTTTCAAGAAATGTGGTCATACTAATGATAAATGCAGATCAAAAATAAATACAAGAAAAATGAAACAAATCTGGATTCCAAAACAATTTGCTGTTGAGTTGAGAAAACTGATGGGACCCAAAGCCAAAACAATTTGGGTACCAAAATTCTCTTTCGAAATCTTTTTGCAGGAATGTCTTATAGCCCACAAGAAAGACAAATGGTACCTTGACAGTGGCTGTTCAAGACATTTGGCTGGAGATAAGGACAAATTCTCTACATTAACTGAGAAAGATGGTGGACAAGTGATTTTTGGAGGTAAAAAACAAAGGACAAATCATTGGAACTGGAAAAATTGGTAAGAATCCTTCAAGCTCTATTGAGAATGTTTTGCTTGTTGAAGGCCTTGATCATAACTTACTGAGCATCAGTCAACTTTGTGGCAAAGGTCTTAAGGTAATTTTCTATTCCGAATCATGTAAAATTGTTGAAAAAGATTCTGGAAAAATAAAATATGTTGGTCAAAGAATTAACAATGTCTACTTAGTTGATATGAATGAGCATCAGCATGATAATCTTTGTTTGGTTGCTAGCCAGCATGATCTATTTCAATTGTAGCATCGTAGACTAGGTCATTCTAGTGAGAATGTTTTGAATAAATTGATGAGACATGCTCTTGTGAATGGTTTACCAAAAATGAAGAAAAAGAAAATTGCAATTATGTGTTCTGCATGTGCTCAAGGTAAACAAACTAGAAAATCATTCAAATCTGTTGCACCTTAATCACTTCCAAACCTTTTGAATTGTTACATATGGATTTATTTGGTCCGACTAAGACGCTCAGTCTTAGTGGACATAGAATGGAATTGTCGAAAGGAAGAATAGGACATTGGTGGAGATGGCTCGAACTTTGTGATTGAAAGTCAGCTTCCAAGGAGCTTTTGGGCAAAAGTTGTTAACACCTCATGCTATGTTCTCAATAGAGTTATGGTAAGACCTGTCCTTAAGAAAACTTCCTATGAACTCTTAAAAGGTAAGAAGCCTCACATTGCATATTTTAGAGTCTTTGGAAGTAGAGTCTTCATTCAAAACAATAATAAACATGATCT
Organism: Colocasia esculenta; assembly: GCA_014218235.1. Taxonomy (NCBI): domain Eukaryota; kingdom Viridiplantae; phylum Streptophyta; class Magnoliopsida; order Alismatales; family Araceae; genus Colocasia; species Colocasia esculenta. The sequence goes on along the minus strand of JACBKR010005408.1, from coordinate 1,320 downwards.
AGATAAATTTGAAAAGAAAAGTGATGTAGCCATTTTTCTGGGGTATTTTGAGAATTCAAGGTCATACAGAGTTTTTAATAATGAATCAAGAACTGTGGAGGAAACTCCACATGTCATCTTTGATGAAAATTGTGAAAAATCTAATGACCATGACTCTTGCAGGAACCAAGAAGAAGATGCTGACATTCTTTTAAAAGAATCAGATAAATCAGTGGAGAATGAAAAACTTGATGAACATGAGGATGTGTCGACATAACATAGCATCAGGTCGACACCAGAGCAAGTAAGTACAGTGACAAAGAGGTAATTTTAAATATTCCAAAGATCATCTAATGATCAGTTTATCCCCATGTAATTTAAATAAATTACATATCTATTTGGTGATTAACAAAACTCAGATATTAGTAAAATCTAACATACTTTCTACAAGATTTAAGTGCAGGAGATAAACCAAGGAAAAACAAGCCATTCAAGTAAGTATTCATTACACTATAGCTATTTCAAAATTCAAGCATGAAATTTCTCTAAGTACAGATCGACTCCCTTCTTGCACATAATGATTTCAATAAAGCTACAACGATTTGCACTCACAACAATTCGTTAAGTGATCGCAACGATTTGCCCTCACAACGTTTCGTTAAGTGATCGCAACGATTTTCCCTCACAACAATTCGTTAAGTGATCGCAACGATTTGCCCTCACAACGATTCGGTAACTGATCGCAACGATTTGCCCTCACAACGATTCGTTAAGTGATTGCAACGATTTGCCCTCACAACGATTCGTTAAGTGATCGCAAGGATTTTCCCTCACAACGATTCGTTAAGTGATCTCAACGATTTACCCTCACAACGATTCGTTAAGTGATCGCAACGATTTTCCCTCACAACGATTCGGTAAGTGATCGCAACGATTTGCTTTCATAACAATTTGCTAAGTATTCATAACGACTTGCTTTCGTAACGATTTTTTAAGTGATCATAACGATTTACTTTCATAACGATTCGTTAAGTATTCATAACGATTTACTTCCATAACGATTCGATAAGTGATCACATTGATTTCTTAAGAAAGAACAACGATTTGCTCTCACATCGATTTGATAAGTGAGAACAACGATTTCAGTGTCACAACGACTTATCAAGTTTCAAAATGATTTGATCCCTATAACGATTCGATAAGTTACATAACGACTCTGTTACTGTAACGATTCATCGAGTTACATAACGACTTGGTCGCTGTAACGATTCGATACAGCAATCAACGATTCATTCACATTGTCTTTAACGATTTGATTATAACGACTTGTGCATAATGATT
>JACBKR010005407.1:0-18544 GCA_014218235.1 Colocasia esculenta | reverse complement strand
AAGTAAGCAGCGGTGTTGGAAGAGGCTCATAAATCCAGGTACACTATCCATCCAGGTAGTATTAAAATGTACCACGATTTGAGAAAGCATTTCTGGTGGCCTCAATATGAAAGGAAATACGGAATTTGTTGCAAGGTGTGCTATCTGTCAACAGATTAAAGCAGAACATCAGAAGCCTGGAGGTTATTGCAATCGTTGCCCATTCCACAGTGGAAATGGGATGATATTGCCATGGACTTTGTGGCAGGTTTACCAATCGGGTTCCGGACATAATGGATTTGGGTATTTTTGACAGATTGACTAAGGTGTGCAGATTAGTGGCAGTAAGTATGTCTTGGATAGTGGATAATTAGCCAAAGTTTTGTTGAAAGAATTGTTCCATTGCATGATTCCGAAGACTATTGTGTCTGACAGAGATCCAAGATTTACTTCTGGTTTTTAGAGAAGTCTGCAGAAGTAATTGGTACTGAGCTGAGATATAGCTCCGCTTATCATCCCCAGACAGATGGTCAGACAGAGAGGACTATCCAAACGATTGAAGATATTTTGCGAGCTTGTTGTTTAGTTTGGGGAGGTAACTGGGAGCATCATTTGGGGGAATGGTTGAATTTGCCTATAATAATAGTTTATCATACCAGTCTTGGGATGGCACCGTATGAAGCTTTATATGGAAGGCCATGTAGACCCCATTGAACTGGCATGAAGTGGGAGAAAGGCAATTAGTGGGTCCTGAATTGATTTCACAAACCACAGAAATAGTGAAGCTTATTAAGAAAAAATTGCAGGCAGCTCAAAGCAGGCACAGAGTTATGCAGATATCCGGAGGAGACCACTTCAGTTTGAAGTGAGAGATTTTGTTTTCTTGAAGTTTCCCCGAGTAAAAGTATTATGAGATTTGGTAAGACTGGAAAATTAAGCCCAAGTATGTGACCTTTCCGGTGATTGAGAGAATTGGGAAACAACTTATAGACTGGATTTGCCACAGATTTCACAGATGTTCATGATATTTCAGTTTTCTATGTTAAGAAAGTGCATTGAAGATCCGCTCAGATAATCGTTATCAAGGTGGTGACCTGAGGGCCGGATATGACTATGCCAGAGTATCCGGTGCAGATCACGGATCAAAAGATAAAGAAGCTGAGAAATAAAGAATTGAATTAGTTAAAGTGAGATGGGAAATAGGTTGGTGGGTGAGGATACCTGGGAGTTAGCCGAGAAATGGCTAAAGGGCATCCTTATCTGTTTGAATAAGCTTTTGTATTTCTATTTAGATGATAGTACTTGTAAAGGTGTGTTTTTAAGTTCTTTAAGTTTGGGTTGTGTTATGAATTTCGAGGTCGAAATTTTCTTTTTAGATGATAAATGTAACGTCGCGTGCTTTTTTTCGGATCCTTATGGATCATGTGTGTGATGGTTGTGAAGGCCATTGTGAGGCCAGTGTGGTTTTGACGTGTGGTGTGTGCAAGTGTAGTCCAGTAGTGCAGTGTAGTGGCAGCAGTGTAGCAGTAGTAGCATAGTTAGTTGTTTATACTTTCTTCAGGTTGTACCTCGGGGTATGCCCCAGGCTCTTGTACTTTCTTTCAGTTTTGTGGAAATAATGGCTATGTAAACTTGTGGAATATATAATTAATGGTGGTGTTCCTTTGTGTTTACATAGACTGTGGTTTGGTATACCTTGCGAGGCTTCGGCCCGTTCGTGGGAGGCGGACTCGGATCAAGTACGTTATCGTTTTAACGGGCTTGGCCGAGGTGTTCCGCCACAGAATTCTGCTGGTTTGATTTCCATCGACAGTTTTTAGCAGCTCATCCACACCCTTTCAGAAGACAAAAGATACATTCCTAAAGAAACATAATGGAACGAATGAAGTTATATTCGAGAGAGAAAATTTTCCAGATATACACAACTGATGGGGCATTACCCGACACCTTCCAGGTTTTGGAAGGAGCACAATTGGGTGAAGAGAAGCATTTCTGGGAGCTACCTTATTGGTCGACTCTTCTTGTACGGCACAATCTAGACGTGATGCAATATCGAGAAAATTTCTTTGATAATGTGTTCAACACCATTATGGATATAAAAGGTAAAACATAGACAATGGGAATGCACGTTGGACTTGTCCATGCTCTGTAAACGTCCAGAGTTAGAACTATTGAAGTAAATGAGAAATCAATTAAACCAAAAGCAGTTTATGTGCTTGGAGGAGGACAAGTAAAGAAGTGGTTCAGTGGCTGAAACAGTTGAGATTTCCAGACGGTTATGTGTCTAATATTGCTCATTCTGTCAACGTCAGTGAGGGAAAATATATGGAATGAAGAGTCACGACTGCCATGTGTTCATGCAAAAGTTGCTACCTATTGCATTTCGTGACATGTTGCCGAAGCCTCTATGGGGAGCATTATCTGAGCTGAGTCGATTTTTCATGATTCTGTGTGCATCAGAACTCAGGCTTGAGGATGTGCAAACTATCGAACAGAATGTGGTCACCATCGTATGCAAGTGGAGAAGATATTTTTGCCTGCATTCTTTGATTCGATGGAGCTTTACTCGTACATCTACCATATGAAGCTAAAGTCGGAGGGCCAGTACAATATAGATGGATGTATCCATTTGAGAGGTATATGTAAATATTAACTTTTTCTTCTTAGAATTGCATCTTATATATGATAGGTTTCCTAATGTCTTGCACATTGTTGATGTAGGTGCATGCATGACCTCAAAATGAAAGTCCGAAATAAAGTAAAAGTGGAGGGTTCTATTACTGAGGCATACATTATGGAGGAATCTCAAACTTTTGTTCGATGTACTTTGAAGCAGACATATAACCTCGTCGTACTCAACCCCCACGTAATGATGATGGGGGGGAATCTGTGTGTTCAGATCGCTCTCCATATTTAATCATCCTGGACATGCCTCCAAACGTTCTTCACTCGCATGCTGGATGACAGAGAGTTATGCGCCGCAGAGATATAATTCTGTTAAATTGTGCTGAGCTAGAGTGTTATGTTGAGTAAGTGCAAACTCACAATTTATTGGTTATATAACTTCTTTTGCCCTTATTCTAGCTATTGAAGGTGTCTTCTATTCATATTGAGACAATTTGATTCAGAATTATTCAAAGAAATCCACATCTCACTGATTATAAGGTTGAAAAAGAACGAGAGAAGTCTTGGTCTTATGGCTAAGAGAACGCGTAAGTGTACATGGTCAAAGAGTATTGAACATAAGTTATGTTCACTTTTTAACTAGTCTTCTCTATACGCAGGTTGAACAGGTTAATTATTGATGAAAGAGTTCGTCAGATAGCCTATGGCCCATCGAAAATTGCACAGAACTATCTTGGATTTATTGTGAATGGGTATAGATTTCATACAAAAGACTACGGGTAGAGTAAATCTACCATGAACAGTGGCGTATGTGTTAAATGAAGTACATACAATGAAGTGAATATACTACTATGGTATTGTAGAGGAGATCTTACAGTTGCAATATTTAGGACACAATCAGATATTCTTATTCAAGTGTCATTGGTTTGATCCGAATTCTATTCACAATGACACAACGCATGGGATTGTCGAGCTTAAACATAAGTCGAAATTGAATACTTATGAGCCATTCATTTTAGCCACACAAGCCCGCAGTTGTACTATACAAGCTATCCATCATCTACAAACAAGAACGAAATGATTGGTGAGTAGTTTGCAGAGTTAAGTCAAGACTATTATCTGATTATGAATTGGACATGACTGATCAGACACCTGAATAGGTCAACACAGAATTCTTTCAAGAAGACTTGGTTGAAAATGTAGAGTTGATAGCTCATATTGGAGAAGATGATCTGAAGCACCAATTTCCTTGTCTCAAGGAAATGAGGTCGAAGAAGTTGATCCACGTGAGATGAAAGGCAATAGTGAAGGCCAACAATATTGAATGTGAAAGTTCTGATGAGGAGGAATATACCAATGATAATGTGAAGATGATGATGAAGATGGGCTAAATTAGATATATCGTCATCATCTGAGAGGAAATGGATATCAATTAAAATGGGTAGAATTTTTTCACATCTATTGAGTATATTTAAAGAGCTCACTTCACTTTCAATATAGCAATTGACTAATGAACATTAATTTTTTATGTTCCCTATGAAGATATGTGCGTGGAGCACGATCGGGTCCAGTTCTGGGAGGAGCCTCCGTGGAGGGTTTTGTTCCAGTATCAGGTATGTATATTTTTCTAGTGTAGTTTTCTTTGTGTATTATTTATGCATAGTATTAATGCCATTAAAATTGTTACAGCTTCTGGTTCTCCGTCTGCCCCTCCTCCTGTGCAGCAGGTACGTATATTTAAAGTTCTACTTTCATTGTACATTGATCTTATGCCATAAAGTTCTTACAGGTTCGGTGAGTTTACACCTCCTCAACCTAGAGTACCAGGTATGTATTCAAGTTGCAAGTATTTGTATAGTCATTATTTATACATATTATTATGCCATTAAAATTGTTACAGCTGCTGGTCCTTTCGTCTGTGTCTCCTACTGTAGCACAGGTATGTATATTTAAAGTTGTGCTTTTATTGTGCATTGATCTTTCTGTCATAAAATTCTTACAGGTTCCGGGTGAGTTTACACTTCCTCATTATTATGCCATATATTCTTGTTACAACTGCTGGTCCAACCTCTGTGTCTCCTCCCCTAGTAGCAGGTATGTATATTTAAAGTTGTACTTTCATTGTGCATTGATCTGATGCCATTAAAATGTTACAGGCTTGGGTCAGTTTACACTTCTCCTAATACAGTAGTAGGTATGTATATTTAAATTTCAGGGTATTTGTATAATCATTATTTATATTCTTGTACATTCCTTATCGTTGTGCAATTTTTGTCCAGGTTCGGTGCCAGAGGATGCTGTTAGTCTCCAGGAGGGGGGAGCAGTTTTTATGACAGCACTCTGCGGAGGTATGGATCAATGGGTAAGTAATAACTTATGTATCGTTATTAAGAGGTATATTTAGTTCATAAATTTATAGTAACAAGTTACATAATTTCAGTGATAAAATAGAGCCTGCTCAAGCATCTCAATTTATCACAAGAACAATTCAAGCACACTTCCTGGGCCTATTCATAGATTCAATGATTTCCCGATGGAGGTCTAGAGTTGTTGTATCAGATGTTCATGGTATGTAATTTCTTATTATAATTTATTTTTTTCTTATTCCTACATCCAGTTAACTAACTCTTATCTGTATAGAGCAATCATCAATTCACGCGTCGTTCGGACGAGGCATGGTCCCGATTAGTATGGACGATGACCGCCCGATCAAATTTTAAGCATTTATGTATAATGCGAGAAAAATGCACAGAAAGTTTCTCAGAGTGCAGACCCGACTCTTTGGAGGGAGCGGGCACCGACATGGATGATGAGAGGTACTGGGAAAGTCTGTGCAACATATGGGTTGCAGAGAGATGCAACAACAAACATCCACAACAATGAAAGTGAATCGGCCTGCCAATCCAGAGGCCAACATGCATACAAGTGGGTTCGTCTCCTTTACGACCCACCAGTCCAGATTGGTAAGTAATTGTCCATTTATGATATCTTCTATTCTTATAGGTACTCATTTATGTCATTTTTTATGTGAAATAGGAAAAAGAGCTAAAACGGCCTCCGACATTTCAGGAGGTGTTTGATAAACACATAAGAAAAAGGAACAGATCAATACATTAGCGACAGAGCCTGAGAGGTTGCGGTAAGTATTTACAAGGTATTCACTATTTATTTTGCCGCAGTTACAGATTAATATTACATTGTCAAAAATTTTTTTTTTGCAGGAGTCGTATAGCCAACAAATGACAGAGAAGTACGCCGGGGAGGAGGAGCAGCCGCAGTTAGATCCTGAGGTATGGGTTGCGGCATCTGGTGCCCCAAAGAAAAGCCATGTGTATGGTTTTGGGCACAGTTTCGACATGAGTAGGGTGTTATCTGGCGCCTCGAGTTTAGCCTCACAGACTAGTGCATTCAGCACAGCAGCTGGTGATCCAAGTACTTCTCCCAGTGAGATGATGGGATTCATTGCAGATACGATATCTAGTTTGGAGTCTCGTCTGGCCCAGATGATGGAGACTCGTCTGGTCCAGATGTAGACGCAGGTGTCTGACGCAGTCCAGGCCCACTCTCCCAGGCCCTCTCCCTGGCTATCTTCCAGGCCCTCTCCCAGGTCAGGATTCCTCCTCAGGCACACCATCGACATCAGCACAACCCCTTATGTGAGTAAATTGATTTTATTTTAGCTTTTTTATTTTAACAGTCAACTTAGTCAAGTTAGTTTAAGTTTACTTTGGTTTCATCGACGCTCAAATTCATCTTAAGCAAGTTAGTTTAGTTTAATTTGGAAGAATTTAGTTAGGTTTGAAGGTCCAAAATTAGAAATACTAATCCGATCGGCCTCCGTTTGTTCCGCCACGGCCGGGGCGATGAGTGCAACTTGTCGAAACTGACGGGGTTCATTCGGACTCTCGGCTTGAGATCGACGCTCAAATTACATTAAGTAAGTTAGTTTAGTTTTAAATGAAGAACTTAGGTTTAGGGGTCCAAATTTGAAATACTAATCCGATTGGCCTCCGATTTTTTCAGCACGGCTAGGGCGATGGTTGTGACTTGTGGAAACTGACGGAGTTCAGTTCGAACTCCCGGTTTCAGCTTGACGCTCAAATCATTTTTAAGCAAGTTAGTTTAGTTAAAAAGGAAGAACTTAGCTAGGTTTGGGGGTCCAAATTTCGAATACTAATCCGTTGGCCTCCGATTTTTTCTAGCACGGCCAGGTGATGGTTGTGACTTGTGGAAATTGACGGAGTTCAGTTCGGATTCCCGGTTTTAGCTTGACGCTCAAATTTATTTTTAAGCAAGTTAGTTTAGTTTAAAAAGGAAGAACTTAGCTAGGTTTGGGGTCCAAAATTAGAAATACTCATCCAATTGGCCTCCGATTTTTTCCCAGCACGGCCAAGGAAATGATTGTGAGTTATGAAAACTGACGGAGTTCAATTTGGACTACCGGTTTGAGCTCGACACTCAATTTCATCTCTAAGCAGTTAGTTTAGTTTAAAAGAAAGAACATAGCTAGGTTTGGGGGTCCAAAATTAGAAATACTAATCCGATTGGCCTCCGGTTTATTCTAGCACGGCCAGGGCGATGAGTGTGACTTGTGGAAACTGACGGGGTTCAATTCGGACTCTCGGCTTGAGCTCGACGCTCACATTTACATTAAGCAAGTTAGTTTAGTTTAAAAATGAAGAACTTAGGTTTAGAGGTCCAAAATTCGTAATACTAATCCGATTGGTCTCCGATTTTTTCCCAGCATAGCTAGGGCGATGGTTTGTGACATGTGGAACTGACGGAGTTCAGTTTGGACTCCCGGTTTGAGCTAGACGCTCAATTCATTTTTACGCAAGTTAGTTTAGTTTAGAAAGGAAGAACTTAGCTAGGTTTGGGGGTCCAAAATTAGAAATACTCATCCGATTGACCTCCGTTATTTTCCAACATGGCTAGGGCAATGGTTGTGACTAGTGGAAACTGACGGAGTTCAGTTCGGACTCCCGGTTTGAGCTCGATGCTCAAATTCATCTTAAGTATGACCAAAATATTGATCAAAAGTGAGTGAATAAAAATCTAAAAATTTAAATAATTTATTACTTATAATAGTATTTATTTTAACTTATTATTGCTATATATGTATTGTAGGTTCCTTCATCGAGTGGCGTGGGAGGAGATGACCACGAGAATGAGGATTCATGATTTCATTTCATTGTTATTATTATTGTGGATATTTTTATTATTGTTGTGGATATTTTATTATTGTGGTGTTGTGGATATTTTTATTATTGTTGCGGATATTTTATTATTGTTGTGTTGTGGACATTTTTATTTTTTTGTGTGGATATATTATTATTGTTTGTCTTGTGGACATTTATTATTGTTGGGACATTATTGTATTTACACAGGTTGTTTTATAAAAATATATATTTTTAAAAAAAATTAAAACAATAGAGACCGAATAGTGACCGAAATTTTCGGTCACTGTGTCGGTCACTAAACAGTGACCGATTTGTGTCTGGGGCACGTCGGCCGCTAGCAGCAGACCGAAAAAGATCGGTCGCAATTCGGTCACTGTTTTAGTGACTGAACAGTGACCGAATCATTTCGATCACTGATAGTGACCGATAAAATCCAGTCGTAATGCAGTCACTAATTAGTGACCGCCATAGTGACTGAAAATGTCAGTCACTATTCGGTGATTATGGTAGTGACCGAATTAGTGACTGAATATGTCAGTCACTGATAACAACTTTCAGCGACTGAAGGATATCGGTCACTAATCGGTCACGATTAGTGAACGAATATCGGTCATTAATATTGTGTAACATTTGACGTACTATTCCGTATCGATCCGTTTGGATTTATAGTTAGGGAATTCCAAAGTTTGAATTTGTCCGACATCGAGAGATGAAAAGTTATTTCGTCTATTCTTTAGTTAGGATCCTTGTTATCTTGTGTACTCCTTTGGAAAGACTAAAGTAGTTGGACTATATAATAACGCATTCTAGAATACCTAGGCACGATTCACTTCTCCTCCTTTGCCCCATTTGTCAACAAATTAAGCTTCATGTCTCGTGTTTGTCTTCTTAGACAGTTCATAAAACCTTCGCCAGTTGATATAACACATTCTAGAATACGATTCACTTGTCCTCCTTTGCCCCCATTTGTCAACAAATTAGGTTTCATGCCTTACAAAAAACATATATTTCGAAATCATAACATAAGTAAACATCTAATTATTCTTGAGATAATTAATAAATAAATCTTCTTCTTACATGCATGCAATGACAGATCTAATTTATTGTCAGTGGTGTCTCAGGATTTCACTAGATTGTAAAAGTTTATTAGAAAGTTTAATTTTATTATTAATGACTCTAGATTAAGACATAAATTTATAGATGTACTATTATGATCTCACTAAATGAAAATTTTAAATTTGTCAATACATGCATGAATACTGTAGAGGTATTCTTTAGTCCCACATTGAAGATAGTGAGAACAAGTGTGCTTATCAACAAGAGTCTCACCTCTTCTCTCAAGAGGGCCATTTTAAAGGACAAAACCTCAAGCATTAGGACAATACCTCTTGGGAGGCACACTTAAATCACGTCTCTTCATTGACGCCGTCTGTGGGAACGAACGAGAGGCCATGCGCCCTACCCGAGCGTCTCATCTTCATGAGACCCACACACCCTTATCTTCACTGGAGGGGCTGTGTAGAGGTATTCTTTAGTCCCACATTAAAAGATAGTTAGAACAAGTGTGTGCTTATCAGCAAGAGTGTAAGGCCCTCGAATTTCCGTCGCATGTTTGTATTTATGTGTTATATTTGTGCTTGTGTATGTATGTACATATTTACGTACGCATTAATTAGTATAATTACGTGTGCATGTGTTTATATTAAATATAGATAATGCATGTATTGCATGGTGATAGTATGGGTATAATACCGTATACATATTGCATGTATATATGCATGGTATGCTTGGTTTTCTGCATAACTTAGGGTTCTGGCCGAAGGCCCCTTGGCGTCAACCCCTGGCCGCTGATGGTGTCAGCGTCCAGACCTGGACGCCGACACTAATCTGGGCGTCCAGCGATATGGACGCCAATCTCTCTGGCCTGCATGCGCAGCAGAGCTGCAAGCTTCTGAAATAAGGCAAGCCAACCATTGGGGGTTGTCCCCAACGGCTCTGAAGGCTGTCAAATCAGCCTGGTGAGTGGGAGAGAGACTCTCTTTAGGTCTGAACCCGAAATGGCTCTCCCCACTCTTCCCTTCACCTTGCAAGAGGAGAAGAGAGAGGAAACCCCTAGGAGGAAAACTGTGAGAAAACCCCCTCTTAGCACCCTCAAATCCGACCCTCTGGAGCTTGATTCGGAGATCTACTGCTTCAAGAAGGTAGCTGGATCAAAGGAGGAGGCTTCCCCGACATCCCCTTGGCGTGGAGATCATCCAGGAGCCCGGAGGAAGAGATCACTTGGAGGCTTTTCTGCAACTTCTTGGGACTGCCCAAGGAGGTCTTCACCGAGCCCTAGATCCCTTGGAGAAATTTTGAAAGGCAAGTGACCTATCCATGGTGTTCCTGTATGAGTCTAGGTCGGTTTTGCTATTTTTATGGATTTTCCCTCGAGTCCTAGACCCTCCCATTCACCCAAGTTTGAGAGCTCGGGTCTGTGTTTCTGCACAGACCTGGCTTGACGGCAAGGTCCCTGGACGCCCAGATCATGCTTGGCGTCCATCGGCCCTGTCGCTGACCCTGAGTCAGCGGCCAGAGACCGCCGCCAAGTTCCTCTGGACAGAACAGTGAGCTGTTCTGCCCTTCTTATACATTAATTTCGGTATGTTTTCCGTGATGAGGATATATGGTAATCCTATACTCTATGTATTTTATCAATTGTGGTGTGTGAATGAGTGTGATGCGTGATGGTAAATGTAGGATAATTGTACCCCTTTAAACTTTGAGCATGACTTGTAGATAATCTTGCAAATCCTTGTTCATGATTAGGATTAGTTTGAATGTCTTGGTTTTGGTCTGATCATGAAGATTAGTGGGTCAGTATATGTGTTTGCAATTTTGGTAAATTATCCATGCTTGTGTAAATTGCAAATAACCTGGCTCGGTAAAATAAAGCATGTAAGAATGGTTGTGTGAAATCCATAGATGTATGATTTAGGGAAATTTTGTATTCTCAAATCATGCATATATTAGTAGCCTCTGTTTAAAACAGTAAGTGGCAATTTGCAGGATATGTTAACCCCATGTTAACTTAAGTTGTGAATAGTAAGCTAAATAGGTGTTTTATTTTCTTTAATTCTATTTAGCTCAGAAAAATCTGAATTTGAGTGTATGATCTTGAACCAGAAAACAGCATGTGGTTAAAATTTCAGGTCATTTGGATCAGTAAATAAAAAGTTATGTATTTTCATGTGAAATGTGATAATCTACGTATATTATCGTAATGTGATTATTTATTGTTTAAAACCAACTTGATTAGTGAAAACTCCTGTGTGTTAACTCTTGAAATTTGTAGTACCATGTTAGGAAAAAAGAGATGTGCATGTGAGTGAGAAAGTGAATGTGATGAAAAGTGTGAAGTGTCAAACCATGTGTAAAACGTAAATGTATAAATGTGTAACTGTGCCAATGTGACACTGCTTCCGTAGAGGGCAGTGGAGCTGTATCAGGGAAAAGTCCCCCTGAGAAAGTTCAATGTGTAAGTGACCCTAAGGGCATTAGGGGGAAATCCTGGAGGTGGACAAGTACCACTGGTTAGGGTGGAGACTTGTTCTCCCGGTCTGCGCAGTCCAAGAGTCGCCATTGGAATGCCTAGATGGCATCTATGTGTAATGTGATGTGTATATGTCCTTCTTTGGTGGTTAGGACTATGTGTCACGGCACCTAAAATGTGTAATGTGAAATGTGTAATGTGTATGTGTCCATGTGTAAATGTGTAAGTGCCAATGTGAATGTGTATGTGTAAAGTGAACCATGTGAAAGAGGAAACTTGTGTAAAGAAAATGTGAAACTAAAGATGTGAAGATATGTTATTGAAAACCATGTGAGACAAATCTGAAATCATGTGAAATCAGTGAATTTATGTTATTATCATCATGTTATTATGTGCAAAGATGTTTAGAATCCATGTTAGGGATAATTGGTGAAAACGGGCAAAAGATAGCATGATTGTTTGAACACATGATATGTTTTATGCAATATTGTAGCTTTCATGTATAGGTTTACAGCCGTTAAACCATGTGAAATCAGCAACCTAAAGCATGTGAAAAGGTTATGTATGCACTTAAGGACATGTGAAATCCATGCTAGTTGTGTTCCCCTTTCATGTATGTAAAATGTTCTTGTTGGTAACTCTCATGTTTTAGCTCTTTAAAGATTAAAGTTTCATGAGTAAATTGAGTAGAGAGCATGTGATAGGTGAATTTTATTTTGAGAAATCTGAAAGCATGACTCATGTATAAAATTGTAAAACTTTCATGATAGGTTGAGATTTGAATTGACTAGCATGCTATGTGTTGAAAATTGTAAATGTGCATGTAGAAACCACTAGGACTTGTACGTGCATATCATGAGTGGTGTTGCTTGCTGAGTCCTTGGACTCACTCCTTGCTTCGGCATACAGGTGTAGTTGGTGACGTGGCACCTTTGGAGGAGGCAGCAGAGACGGACTCCGAGCGCGGAGATTAGCTAGCTTTGGAGTTTCTTTGAGATTGTGTATTTCATATGTATGTAATTTGAACATTGTAATAGAGTATTATGAAAAGGATGTAAAAGCGTGGACATTATGTATTCCATTTCAGCAATTTAATTTATGTGAACTTTAGTTCCTTTTGTGTTAATTGCATGTATGTTTAATGTGGATGATGAATGAATGGAGACTGTTGTCTTTTACTTCCGCTACTTTGTTGTATAGTCGCGTGTATCTCAGCTGTATGTATCGTTTGGGTAAATGTCCCACTGTGGCAGCGCTCGCTATACTGACGTGTGGTTGGTATAACCGTACTGGTATAATGAGGGCCGTCACAAAGAGCCTCACCTCTTCTCTCAAGAGGGCCCTTTTAAAGGACAAAATCCCAAACATGGAGACAATACCTCTTGAGAGGCACACTTAAATCACGTCTCTTTATTGGCGCCGTCTATGGGAACGAACGGAGGCCATGCGCTCTACCCGAGTGTCTCATCTTCATGAGACCCCGCACCCTATCCTCATTGGGGGGCTGTATAGATGTATTCTTTAGTCTCACATTGAAAGATAGTAAGAACAAGTGTGTGCTTATTAGCAAGAGTCTTACCTCTTCTCTCAAGAGGGTCTTTTAAAGGATAAAACCCCAAGTATGGGACAATACGTCTTGAGAGGCACACTTAATCACGTCTCTTGAAATACAATTCCCGAACAATACATATTTGTTCATTAATAAAACATATGTGCAGAAGTTTTCTTGTTGCTAGGAACATAATCTACTATTAATATTTAATTGAAAATAGCAAAAATAATTTTAATATGTAACTAAAAGTACAAAATAACTCTTGTAGACATTTATATAACATAAACAAAATTTTTTGAGATAACTTTTATCTCAATTACTTAACAACTAACACCGTACGTAGCATGTGCTCGGAAGCCTTCCCCTCTCCCTCCTGAATTCCTTTGATTTTTCTAAGAGAAAATACATACTTACCCTTACAACATATGATATTGGAAGCTATAATTTGAAATTTAGAATTATATTATGTAGGAAACTTACATACATATCACTAGAATACATCATATTCTATATTATATCCTGTGGTGGTTGTTTCCTGTTCGGCAGTGGGCCGAATGGGCCTCTACTAAGAGAGAGGAATGATGATCGGTCGCCGGTGCGGACGAAGGCTTGCAAGACCAGAGAGGACGTCAGGGGGCCCCGTTGAAGAACCAGGGGAACCCTTCGATACCTAAGTCAGGTCAGATTGTCTAGAGAGGACAAGAAAGGAAGGTTCCTTGGTGTGTGGATTCGCGCGTGGACGATTGAGTGAGAGATGTCTGTACTTTGCATGAAGGTTACATGTTCCTTATATAGGGAAGGGATCTGAAAAGTCCGAATGCTTTCTTCTCCAATGATAACGGAAGGGACGCGTCGGTTGAGTTTCCAAAGTGGGGGTTATTCGTTTGAGACGTCCATTGGGATCTCACACTATCAATACTCTGGATCATGGGGAGACATGTTACGCCGTCCCATTAACTACTACGGTAAGTGAAGAGCCACTCAGAGTAGTGGGCCATGGAGGTTCCGAACAGGGCCAATAGATCTGCTCGGTGCGGCTGCCTGGTGCTCGGTGTTTGGACATCGGGACCATGGATGGTCTGAACAGGATCCTCTATGGTCTGCTCGGTCGACCCCGCCCTACCCAGACAAGGTCGGAGGTGTCCGGATACTACCTGGAAGCCTTAGGCGCTTGGTGGCTAAAGCATGTTCAGAAGCCTACAATTAGACCCAAGGACACGTGGCCAAAGGGCCAAAGTCTGACCGCCTTGCTGGGTCATGATGGGCCTAGGAGGCTAAAAATAGCCTCTACATGCCCCAAAATTTGCATATTAGATTCCATATTCTCAAGATCGAAAAAAATATCAATTAGATCCATATATATGATCAGTTTGCCGTCAAAATTACCAGGGCATTCCTCCCAAGAACAGACTGGACCTTATTTGCACAACATTGGTTAGTGGACTGAAGTCTAAATTTTGTGCTGATCGTTCAATAAAAATTACGGCCAACAAATTCTAAGAATAAGTATATAGTAACAATAGTATAACTTTCAAAGATTCCAACGATACAATGATTGTGACGTCCTGAGTTAAAAATCTCCTAATTTATCTCAATCCAGATCCTCCTAACTCGAATCGTCATGCCCAAAAGGCCCAAAGTACTAGAGATTAGGATTACGCTATGCTAATCACATAATCTGAACATAACACTTACATAAGCGGAAGCAATACAACTATGGCAATATTCCTCATCCATCCACACATAATTTAGTTATACGATTCAAAGTGCTCCAAAGAAATACATGCTAAGTTCCAAAACACAACACAAGTTCATGTTTCAAATTACATGATCATATACATGCCAAAACAAAAGCTACAGAAAGGAAATATACTAAGTAGTGCCACCAAGGAGAGTCACCCACTAAGCTATGGGACCGCTACTATCGCTGTCGCTGCCCTGCTCATTATCTACCCACAACCAACAAAGGAAGTGGACTGAGTAAAACTTAGTGGATGATTAAGTAAGCTTATTCTACAATGTAATATTAAAGCATGATAAACATACGTTATGAAATTGCGCAAGCTAAATAACAAAATTGATGAGCTTAATTAAGATAATGGTGAGTACACCTGATGCCATTGGTATGGTAGTCAAACCAAAGGAAAAGACAAGAAAACTCAAGATCTGAAGTCGAACTAAGTGAAGGAACCCCACTAAGTGTCAAACCAGGCCCATACGACCCTTGAAGAAGGCCACACTCAAAGATCAAAAGGGTTGGCGAGGGGTCCATGAATCTCCTCTCCAACCTATCTCGCTTGACCACCCTAAGGGAATTTTGGACTCCCCATAGATGAGTCAAGCCAAACAACTAGTTAGGGTCTACGAGTCCCTAAACTTTGAGGTTCGTTCCCTAACCACGTGCACGTACAAGTGGACTCCGCCATTACTCTAGGTCTAATTCCCCATGTCCAGACTTAGGCTAGGGATGAGGCTCCTGTCTAAACCGCAACTAGATTAAAGGAAGAGTGTCCAAATCCCTCAAACCCAAGGTGCCTTAGATGGTCCAAACAAAGCCAATGTGCTGCACTCCCTACTGGTCTAGACTTCACACAGTCTCCGAAGAACTCCAACAAAACCACATACACACCCAACACCGGGCAAATAAAGGCATGAGTAGATGTATGGCTATTTAATGGGCCACACAATGCTAACGTGGCATATCGTGGTGACACCTTATTAAGGCGCCAGCTAGAGCCACCGCAACACTAGACAATGAGTTAGAACCTCATATTTGGCTTATCTATCCCAACAAAAACCTAACTCCAAGGATAATTAACAAGGTAACTAGACTTACTAGTTTCTAAATATGATAACTACTACTAAAGACTCACTACTAGGACCTAATTACTCATTAGAGGGGAACAAAGCTGTGGAAATCCAAAAGAATCTACCCTTAACTGACATGGATATGGTTAGTAGGGTGAGGTCTTAGAAATGCACCTGAATCTCCAAATTACAGGCCCAAAATCACCAAATTAAACCACAAGATCCTCAACATGTTGATAACACATATCTAAAATTGGGCCTCATAAATGTGGTAGCTTGAGCAAGAGAAAATAATTATCCTAACCTATCAAAACCCCTATCTTGAGTGACTTGAGCAAGGCATGGAGTTGCAAATTCAACCATCACTCAAGTTATTAGCATTGAGATTTGTGAATCTTGTAAACCCATCAGTTTGCAAGGTCCACACAAAATCCATGAGAGATGAACTACTAAAACAAGAATTCCAAGCCAAATATCAAATGGTGTCCTATTCAATTTACATAGTGCAAACTGAGGTCTAAAGAGAGAATTAATTTGGCATGGAAATGACGAAATCATAGAAACCTCTCTTCATGGTAAACATTTACTTCACGTAGTTCTTAATCATATGCCATGCAACATCTCATTCACAATTTTGGCAAGATATGAGTATAACATTAGGAGGGTGTCAAACAGACTAGAATTTACACCCGTTCATACTCCCCAAGCATGATCTTCCAGATCCATCGATGGATTGGCCACAAATTTTAACTGGGAGGTCTAACTCTTGATAGAACATATCTACCATATAGATCAAGAAGAGGATATAGGGAGTGGGAGTATGACAAGCACCAAGAAGATGGATTTACTGCATGGTGAGGACTCTACCTATCTCCTAGTTGAACTCCAACCCTTGAACAAGGGATTTGGAGTTGGGTAGTTGGGTAGAAGGTCTCTAGGAGCCTAGTCCTCACCATCCACGCCCTCTTCAAGCTCCCCCAGAGGCTACATCCTTGCAAACAAAGAGAAGTTAGCAACAAGCACAACAAAAGGAAGAGGAAAGAGGAGGAAGATGACCTATCTCTTCTCCCAAAACCCCCAAGCTCCTAGGCCTGACCAGAAGAGCACAAGAAAGGTGAAAGAGAGAAGAAATAGGGGAAAAAAGTCCCTCCTAGATCTGGTCAGAGCAAGGGTTAAAGGAAAGAGACCACCAAGAGACAAAAGGGTAGCATGGTCTTTAACCCCAAAAGAGTGCCACATAACTTACCAACCTTGAAGGCAAGGCCATGCAACCAATGAGCCTTCAGTCAGGGCTCAGAAGTGCATGGGGGCTTGGTCAAAGCCATGCAATGTGCCCTTGTATGGCATAAATGTGGCACAAGCAACACATGAAGAAACATTGCTAACGCGTCGAAGGGATCCGCCACCACACTAACACAACGGGTCGGGTGACCTCGTCATTGAAAGGAGAAGCAGCCAGTCGGAATAATGCATCACATCCCAGAAACACACACACACACAAGCAGTGGTTCGGGTACCCAAAAAGGCCCCTACCACACACACACCGGTCCACACAAGGATCTGAAACTCGAGTCGTTACAATGATGACTCAAGGATATCAAAGGTAGTACAATATTAGGAGTTCAATCAAAAACACATCATATTTTCATTTAAGATACATAACACTTTAGTGTCTTGACAAGATTTAGGACATAAGTCGATAGTACCACAACAAAAGAAAGTGGATTTTGTCTGTATTTGTCGACAGATAAAATCAATTAGAAAATTCGTCAGCCTTTTCTAACGGATTATGTCTGTCAAAAATCACGTCAAAATTTTCGACTGGTTTTCTGATAGAAAATTTTCCGTCGGGAAAATTCTGGCAATCTTTCTGACCGATTTTTATCTATCGAAAAATACAGACTACATTTTCAACGGATATAAATCCATCAAAAAGTCGTCGCTAAGGCCCCCAAATTTATAAAAACGTCTCTCTCTCTCTCTCTCTTCTCTCTCTCCCTCCGACGACATGCCGCCACTCCAGCTGTCCACCATCACTGTCATCGGTCGCCGCCGTCCCCGCCTCCGACTTGCGGCCTTGCCACTACCGCCGTCCCCGCCTCTGGCTCGCCGCGCTACCACTACCGCCGTTCCCGCCTCTGGCTCGCCGCCTTTCCGCTGCCGTCGTCATTGCCTCCTGCTCGCCACCCTACTGCCATCGTAGCCTCCGGCTCGTTGCCCTGCCGCCTTCTACAACTTGCCGCCCCTGCCGGAGGTATGCCCCCAGCCCCTCCCGATGACCCTACCCCCTCCCTCTGTAGAGTCCCCCCTCCCCCTCCCCCTCCCGACGACTGTCCCACCCCCTCCCTTGCACAATCCCCCACTCCCATTGCATAGTCCCCCCCTCCTCTCCCCCTCCCCCTCCTGACGACCCTGCCCCCTCCCCTTGCACAGTCCCCCCCTCCTCTCCCCCTCCCCCTCCCGACAACCCCCCCTGCACAGTCCCCCTCTCCTCTCCCCCTCTCCCTCCCCCTCCCGACGACTGTCCCAACCCCTCCCTCCTCTGCACAGTCCCCCCCTCCCCTGCACAGTCCCCCCCCCCCCTCCCCTTGCACAGTCCCCCCTCCTCTCCCCCTCCCCCTCCCCCCTGACAACTGTCCCCCCCCTTCCCCTGCACAGTCCCTCCCTCCCAACAACCCTCCCCCCTTCCCCATGCACAGTCCTCCCCTCCCCCTCCCAACGACCCTCCCCCTGCATAGTCCCCCCCCTCCCCCCTACATAGTAGCTCCCCCTCCCGATGCCCCTCCCCCCTCCCCTTTAGATTTTGTTTCAAAATTTTTTTTTCAATTGATTATATTTTTTCATTCATTTTGATATTTTGTTGGATAG